>OLKM01000909.1:0-52500 GCA_900291075.1 Melanogrammus aeglefinus
CTAAACGCTGAAATAATCTATTATTAGAGTTAATTTATTTATTTATTGCACTACACTACAGAGGAACAAAATGGCCTATCTGACATTCCCTTAAATATATCTCTTTATTTACAACAAAGGAAACACTATCAGCTTCTACCCTACACGTTTCTCGACCAAAGGGAAGGATGTAAACAGAACTTCTCATTCAGTTAGCGTAGCGTTAGCGAGCCCCGGTGGGTTAGCCCGGTTAGTTGGGTTTAAAAATGTAAGAGACAAGAGTCAGTTATTCTCGCTTTACATTCAGGCGCTCCAGGTTGAGGTTAATGAGTCTTACGAGGCAGCAGCAGGAGAGGACAGACGACAGGGTGGGCGAACAAATTAAAATACACCAAACAGATAAGCTCAACATGAAGAAACGGTTGAATTTATAGCAGCTGTCCAAGGAAAAAAAAAAAAAAAACCAAGACAAAGAAGTTAGCCCCGGTGTGGTCGACTCAACATAGGCGTCCATTTTAGATCCTTTCTCCCGTGAGGAGACGTTAGAAGACAGCGGCCCCAAACACAGGGCGGTTGAGCGAGGCCGTGAGAGACCACACTGGATGCAGTTGTTCCATTGTTTATCTTTTTTTTAAAGTCAGGCCCCTGGTCAGACGGGCCGAGAGGCCGGGAAGGGTAGGGCCAGGGACGCGACGCATGCAGGAACTACCCCATCCACTACATGGTCCCCCGAGGTTCAAATGAGAAGAGAGCCGGCCGCTGGGGAGAGACAGGTCAGGGGTCAGCGCATGTTATGAAGTCGACACTTAAAGGGCCCCTATTCCTCCACCAGGTGAGATCATAATACACACTTAAAGGGCCCCTATTCCTCCACCAGGTGAGATCATAATACACACTTAAAGGGCCCCTATTCCTCCACCAGGTGAGATCATAATACACACTTAAAGGGCCCCTATTCCTCCACCAGGTGAGATCATAATACACACTTAAAGGGCCCTTTCCATCACCAGGTGAGATCATAATGCACACTTAAAGGGCCCTATTCACCACCAGTGTGAGGTTGATGACACGCCGTTTGAAAATCTTCTACATGGTGCCTGATGTGACATGACCAAGGGGGGCGTGTCGGCTTAGATCTGATCCAGGATAGGTCAGTCGACAAGCCTACCCAGAAGGACTGTGGCAAATGTTGCTTATCTACCGGTCATACATCTAGGTGGACACGCCCACTTGTGATATCATTAAAACACAGGAAAGGCCACATTTTCAAACTGTATGAAATGGCTGATAACGCTCACAGCTGGTGGTACGAAAAAGGGCCCTTTAAGAAGGTATTCAGATCTCTTGTCATTCTGTGTAGGTCGTGGGGTGAGAGAGATGCATTCTTTGAGTCTGGGGGCCGGTCCACAAGCTACATGGTGCCGCTGAGGTTGTAGAGTCAGGCCTTATCGAGGTCCGCCACTAGGGGGAGCTCTAGCCCCATGCTGGAGCTAGAGTGGAGGTCTGACATTGTGTATTTAGTTTAGTGCAGCTATGGCCGGACTATGAATGGACTTTAAGAGAGCCTGTATGTACGACCTCTCTCGTTACCTTTGTGATTTTGATTCATTTGTTATAAATGCCTGTCATCCGTCAGCTGTTAGTGAGTGACGTTAGTGAGGTTAGTGAGGTTCTGTGAGAACATCAGGTCTGATAGACTGACCCTGGATCAGCATGAAGATATTTTGATTTTGAACCAAATTTCAATTTTGGCAAATTTCTGACCAACCAGGCCATCTCTCCCCTGATTGGTTTCGGAGATCCCGTAAGGGCCTGTCAATCACAGGCCCTCTCTCCTCACCTGCCGCGGCTCAGCGCTGGTCCCGCCCCCTCAGGGCCACTCCTTGTGATGGCCGTTGCGCTCCTTCCTCTTCTTCCGTTCGTTCTTCTCCTTCTGCAGCCGCTCCAGCTCCGCCTCGTACATCATCTCCTGGATCAGGTACTTCTCCCGCCGCATGCGGTCCCGCAGGTCCTTGGGCAGGTCTGGGATCAGGTAGGCAATCAGCGTCTTGATGGCGAACACCAGGTGCTGTGGAGCCGGCCAATCAGAGGGTTAGAGGGGAGGAACGTACCCGGCGGGAGGGACACCGGGGGCCATCGTTACACGGTGAACACATTGGGAAAACAAAGCGACTCCGAGCAGAGCGGAAGAAACGGCCATCCTGTTAAGACGTCGCTCTGAGGATCCTCCGGAAGGCTCTACGGAGCATGCTCAGTGGTCCACTACTGTACCCTCGTCATCGTCATCGCCAGAGGAGGAAGACGAAGGACGGCGGGATGTCAGACTGACCTCGAAGACGATGATGAAGGCCAGCCTGGCCGCCAGAACGTGCCAGAACTGCAGAGTGTAGGAGTAGGGGTCCGCCGAGACTGGGGGCTCCCGATAGTCACGGTACCTGGGGGGGGGGTCAAAGGTCGTCACACACTTAGGATGATGATGATGATGATGATGATACTGCCCCAGAATTAAATTTAGTCGGTCTCATTTATAAATATATATACGTGATGAAGGTCACTGACATTGAACAAGAACACACGCACACCACACACACATGAACATACGCAAGGTGCACACACACGCACGCACACACACACACACACACACACAAACACACACACACACACACACACACACACACACAAACACAGAGTACTACAACAAGATGAGCTCCAAGCTGTGCTGACTGGACCAGATCCAAAACCCAAGGAGGAAACGATACTGACCCTAATGAAGGTTAAACCCAAAGACAGTAGTACCCTTACCTGCAGGACTCACAATAGCCTACTATCTGACCTGTTGTAGCAACGTTAGCCTCCCTGCAGTAGTAAAGTTAGCCTACCTGCTGTAGCAATGTTAGCCTCCCTGCAGTAGTAATGTTAGCCTAACGTTAGCCTCCCTGCAGTAGTGACGTTAGCCTCCCTGCAGTAGTAACGTTAGCCTCCCTGCAGTAGTAACATTAGCCTACCTGCAGTAGTAACGTTAGCCTAACGCTAGCCTCCCTGCAGTAGTAACATTAGCCTAATGTTAGCCTCCCTGCAGTAATAACGTTAGCCTAACGCTAGCCTCCCTGCAGTAGTAACATTAGCCTCCCTGCAGTAGTAACGTTAGCCTAATGTTAGCCTCCCTGCAGTAGTAACGTTAGCCTAACGTTAGCCTCCCTGCAGTAGTAACATTAGCCTCCCTGCAGTAGTAATATTAGGCTAACGTTAGCCTCCCTGCAGTAGTAACGTTAGCCTAACGTTAGCCTCCCTGCAGTAGCAACGTTAGCCTCCCTGCAGTAGCGGGTCCATGGCACTGGTCCGACCTCCCATTGGTCCGACCTCCCATTAGTTCGACCTCCCATTGGTCCGACCTCCCATTAGTTCGAACTCCCATTAGTTCGAACTCCCATTGTTCCGACAATCGGAGTAATGAGAGTTCGAACTAATGGGAGGTCCTCATTAGTTCGAACTGGACTGATGCATCTGTAATCTAAACAGACAGGTCGGATATTTGAGAGCTGCCAACTTGAAATTTAAAAAATGTCCTTTTCACTGTAGTCTGTTTTGAAATAAAACGCACGCACTGACCAGGTGAGAGCACGCCACCAGATGCGCATTTCTCCGGGCCCCTCAGCTGTGTGTCTGTGGTAGCTCGTGTGTGTGTAGCCTGTGTGAATGTGTGCATTAATCCCTCTGTTCAGCATCTCTGTTAAGATGAATAACGCAAATCTCCCCACAGAGCGCGAGCCTGGCACAGAGGTGCGCGCTCTGGCGCATCTGGCACAATCGGTTAACGGCACCGAGAGGAAACTGGCTCCGCTCCGCTCCGTCCGTGTGTGTGTGTGATGTGCGTTTCCGAGAGCTCTTTCTCTCTCTTTCTTTCTCTCTCTCTCCCTCTCGCTCTGCTTTATTGGCACGACTGTGATGTACAATGTTGCCAAAGCATTGGGACAGCAGAGTTAAAACAAACTCTCAGAGAGAGAGAGACAGAGAGAGAGAGAGACGCATGCTCGCAATGAAAGCGCTTGTCAGAAAGCAGGGATGACAGGTCGAACTAACGGGATCACCCATTGGTTCGACCTCCTATTGGTCCGACTTGTGGTTGATTTTGTCGGAGTAACGGGAGGTCGAACCAATGGGAGGTCGGACCAGTGGGTATTTTGTCGGAGTAACGGGAGGTCGAACCAATGGGAGGTCGGACCAATGGGCATTTTGTCGGACTAATGGGAGGTCGGACCAATGGGTGGTCGGACCAATGGGCAGTTCCCGCAGTAGCAACGTTAGCCTCCCTGCAGTAGTAACGTTAGCCTAACGTTAGCCTCCCTGCTGTAGTAACGTTAGCCTCCCTGCAGTAGTAAGGTTAGTCTCCCTGCAGTAGTAACGTTAGCCTACCTGCTGTAGCAACGTTAGCCTACCTGCAGTTGCAACGTTAGCCTCCCTGCAGTAGTAACGTTAGCCTCCCTGCAGTAGCAATGTTAACCTAACATCAGCCTACCTGCAGTAGTAACGTTAGCCTAACGTTAGCCTAACATTAGCCTACCTGCAGAACTTGACGGCGTCTCCGAACATCTCCGAGCCGTTGGTCGTTGGCTCCGACTTCGTCTCAAAGTCGGCGACGCGGAACACGGACAGACTGGCGTTGACGTATCCCATCATGCACCTGGACAAGGTGAGAGATGTCAACAGACCATTAAGGCTTAGTCATGGTTCCATGTCGACGCAACGCAAGGGGGTCTACGGAACCATTACACCCTTGTGGACCCTCCTTGCGTCCAACGCAAGGGCCTTACGTGCGCCTCCCAAAATTTTTAACCTTGCGTCGAGGCGACGCCGCAGCAAGGGCTGTGATTGGTCCTCTGACGCAAACCCGATGCAGAACCAAAAGGTTCCCGACGCCGTCAAAGCGACTGTGTGGTCAACACGTTGCGTCGACGTGGAACCATTGACACAACGCACGCACTTGGTGTTCCATTAAGTTTGATTGATTGATTGATAACTAAGCCTTCAGACGGGCCTTAACGACGGTGGCCCAGGCTGCGGCGCTGTCCGGTCGGCTCACCGCTGCCCGGCGCGGCCCTGACCGGCGCACGGGCCGTACTTGTAGGCGTAGACGAGGCGGGGGATGAAGTCGGACGTCACTGCGATGACGAAGGCGTTGGTGATGACTGACAGGATGCCGATCCCCTCTAGGATGCCGTACCAGATCCCTGTAGGGAACACACACACATGGACGCACACACACACACACACAAACACATGGACGCACACACATGAATGAATGCACACACACACACACACATGGACGCACACACATGAATGAATGCACACACACACACACACACACACACACGTGGACGCACACACATGAATGAATGCATACGCACACATATGGACGCACACACATGAATGAATGCACACACACACACACACACATGGAAACACACACACACACGATTGCGCACGCACGATGAACGACGCCATGATTGCACGCACACATGGAACGCACGCACACACATGGACACACACACACACACACACACACACACACACACACACACACACACACACACACACATGCATGCATGAACCCCACATACACACGCATATGCATGAATAAACATGTATAGACTCACAGAGGCGCACTCGCACACACACACACACACACACACACACACACACACACACACACACACACACACACACACACACACACACACACACACACACACATTCAAATGCACAAACCTGCACACAAGCGATGCAGGCAGGTGCGATTCCCACTCTCTTCCTAGTGTCCCACCTGCCAAGGAGAGTGATATCGGTGCGTGCATGTGTGTGTCTAGTGCATGCGTGCGTGTTTAGTGGCACGTGAGGCATTCACTGCTAAGCTGCTTCTAATTCGCTGCTCTGGCAAGAAAAGTGCTTTAGAAACGTAGTCAATATGCTGTTGACTGTTTCCTTATTACTGCAATCACAGCAACAAGATCAATATCACAATAACCCCCTTTGGAGTCTCTGTCGTAATTGATAACCTCTATCGATTATATTTCTTAATGAGTTCTTCAGCTTCAGGGACGTGCATAGCCCCCCGCTGTCCCGAGCCATGGAAGCCGTGCACATCTTTCGTCGGTGTGTGTGGGGGGGGGGGGGGTGGGCCTCACCGATGTCTTTGGCCTGCGAGGGCAGCGGGCGGCGCCACTGCGTGACAAACTTGTAGGCGTCCAGGCGGATCTCGATGATGTTGTTCAGCAGCGCCAGCAACGGCGCCAGGGGGAAGGCGGCCACGAAGATGGTGGTGAAGCCGAACTGCAGGACTGAGAAGTGAACACAACACCAGCAGGGGGCGTCACAAGCCTGGGCTGGGGTCCATAACAAGAGTAGCACACTGTGTGGCCCTCTGTAACACGCTGTGTGGCCCTCTGTAACACGCTGTGTGGCCCTCTGTAACATACTCATCTCCAGGTACTCATCAAAGAGCCCGTAGACGTTCATGGGTTGCAGGTTGTAATCCCGCTCCCACTGGGGGAAGCCGTCCTTGGCCTGCTGTCCGTGCTCGCGTCGCAGCCGCCGCCGCGTCCACCAGTTCTGGATCAGCCTATCACAGCCGGAGGGTCGTTAAGAGTCCAATTAAAGAAATATAGGAGTTCTTACTAAAGGCCCATTGACTCAGAATGCGAGAACATCATATCGTTAGTCTCATAGCATAATAGCCCGGGTCATATTTTGGCCAAATTGTGATATCTAACCCAACTCTACTCTCTGCTGATTCTTTGTGCCTTATTGGTTATATCCTCAGCCAATCAGAGTGCTTTTTACATTCCACAATCACTTTCAGCCCAAGTCATCTAATAGACTGAGGCATTTCTTTTTACACTAAATACAAAATCAACCGTAAAAGGTGATTTAGGCAGATATGCTATGAGGCATAGCTGCCATAGGTTTGTTTCGGAGTCGCAAACTCAACTCCAGTTTCAGACCGTTTCAGCGGTCCCAGAGAGGAAACAAACATAACGAGGACCGTTAATTCAAAGCCTGGCATCCAATAGGAATGGAAACCCATCCAGAAGGAAACTCCTTGCGGAGCAGAAGTGTGTCTTCCTAGTTTGATCCAGGGCCGGAGCAGGCACTGGAAAGCTGGGCCAGCTGGTCCCCTCCTTCCCCTGAGCCTCCTCACAGCTGGCCTCTCTAAGTGGACCTATACTTCACTGCTTCACCCGCAGCCCGGCTGAATTCTGCCACTTGGCTTTGGGCTGCATTCCAACCGTCGCTCCACAGGGACCCGGCTGGCCCAGGCTTCCTAAATCTCTAGCTTTGCTCTGCTGCACGATCGCCATGGTACCGGCTAGAACCAGCCTAGACCGGACAGCAGTGTGGCTTCAGGTATGTGGGGCGGCATGTGGCTACAGAGGTCGAGCGGGGTTGGCTGGTAACCGCAAGGTTGCTAGTTCGATCCCCAGCTTCTCCTAGTGGAGTGTCGAAGTGTCCCTGAGCATGGCACCTCACCCTGACTGCTCCCGACGAGCTGGCTGTCGCCTTGCCTGGCTGACGCAACCGTCGGTTTGTGAATGTGTGCGTGAACGGGTGAACGTCAGGCAATATTGTATTGGTTTCAAAGAAGCGCTGTATAAATGCAGTCCATTCCCCATGTGTCCTCGGACTGAAGCCGGTTCAGAGGCAGGCCGAAGCGGCTTCAGACCATGGAGGGTGATAGACGCTCCCTCATGAGAGCCTCTAGGTCTGATGGCCCCCTAACAGACCCGGGTCCTGGGGGTCCGAGACTCACAGGTTCCCCCCTAACAGGGCCGGGTCCTGGGGGTCAGAGACTCACAGGTTCCCCCCTAACAGGGCCGGGTCCTGGGGGTCAGAGACTCACAGGTTCCCCCTAACAGGATGCGTGTCCTGGTGAGTCAGGCATATTGTAGGTTTCAGAGCGCTGTCTAGAATCGCAGTCCTTCCACCAGGCCCGGGTCCTGGGGTCCGAGACTCACTCACAGGTTCCCCCCTAACAGGGCCGGGTCCTGGGGGTCAGAGACTCACAGGTTCCCCCCTAACAGGGCCGGGTCCTGGGGGTCAGAGACTCACAGGTTCCCCCCTAACAGGGCCGGGTCCTGGGGGTCAGAAACTCACAGGTTCCCCCCTAACAGGACCGGGTCCTGGGACCAGGACCGGGTCCTGGGGTCAGACTCACGGGTAGCCCCCCTAAGAGGACGGGGTCCTGGGGTCAGACTCACGGGTAGCCCCCCTAAGAGGACGGGGTCCTGGGGTCAGACTCACGGGTAGCCCCCCTAAGAGGACGGGGTCCTGGGGTCAGACTCACGGGTAGCCCCCCTAAGAGGACGGGGTCCTGGGGTCAGACTCACGGGTAGCCCCCCTAAGAGGACGGGGTCCTGGGGTCAGACTCACGGGTAGCCCAGCTCCATGAAGTTGTTCCAGGTCTGCTTCAGCACCATGATGATCCCCATCTGCAGGCACAGGTCTATGAGGCAGCCACTGGGGTGGCACTGGGACGCACAACACAGACACACAACACAGGTAGGGACACACAACAGAACCACACAACACAGTTACAACACAGGTAGAGACACACAACAGAACCACACAACACAGACAACACGACACAGACGCACAACACGGACAGAGACGCACAACACAGACACACGACACAGATAGAGACACACAACAAAACCACACAACACAGGTAGAGACACACAACAGAACCACACAACACAGGTAGAGACACACAACAGAACCACACAACACAGACAACACAACAGGACACAGACGCACAACACAGACAGAGACGCACAACACAGACGCGCAACACAGACACAACACAGATAGACACACAACAGAACCACACAACACAGGTAGAGACACACAACAGAACCACACAACACAGACACACAACACGACACAGACACACAACACAGACAGAGACACACAACAGAACCACACAACACAGATAGAGACACACAACAGAACCACACAACACAGACACACAACACGACACAGATGCACAACAGGGATAGAGACACACAACACAGACGCACAACACAGACGCACAACACAGACACACAACACAGATAGAGACACACAACAGAACCACACAAAACAGACACACAACACAGATAGACACACAACAGAACCACACAACACAGACACACAACAGGACACAGACGCACAACAGGGACAGAGACACACAACAGAACCACACAACACAGACACACAACACGACACAGACGCACAACATGGACACACAACACAGACAGAGACACACAACAGAACCACACAACACAGATAGAGACACACAACAGAACCACACGTCATAGACGCACAACACGGACAGAGACTCACAACACAGACGCACAACACAGACACAGGAACACAACAAAGACAAACAACGCAGACACAGGGAGACGGTTACAAAACAGCCACACAACAAAGACACACAACACAGACAGAGCCGTACAACACAGACACACAACACAACACAGGGAGACGTTTACAACACAACACAGGCACACAACACAGGGAAACGCACATCAAAACCACTGAAGCATAACGGTGTGTTCATCAGAGGGCTTTATGCTGAGTTCTTATTAAACGAAACAACGCTGGGTCTGTGTGACTAATCAAATTTTGATCCCAATTCAAATGTTTGGGTCAAACTATCTCCAAATTAACATATTCTACTTGAAACTTATTTTAATTTTTTTCATTCAATGGCTAAGATAAATTGCAAAAACTAACAGCTGGATCATTTTTTTGACATTATTTTCTACTTTAGCAGTATCTATCCATTTTGTGTATTTTTTAACGGGAAATTTTAAAGTGCTCAGTTACAAGTGTTTATTTTAAGAGAAATGCTGAATAAATTCATCATATTTTCAAACACAAAAAATTTCGTTTGAATAATCATGACCAAAAAAATGGTGATTATGATTTTTTCCATAATCGAGCAGCCATACAAGGAAGTCGATTTATGTCGCTTTCAGAAACCAAATGGACAACCAATCGATGGTGAGCACCTGGACAGCAGCGCATCGACCGCGTTGGAAACATACGTTATGTTAGAAACATACGTTATGTTAGAAACATACGTTATGTTAGAAACCACCGGAGGCTTTGGTTCCAGACAACAATTCTGTTGTTACTATTTATGTTGCTCTTCACTGCGTTACTCTGCTCAGCCAATCAGCAGGCAGCATGAGATGGCAAACTTGGAGCTATACTGACACACATACACACACACACACACACACACACGCACTCACACACTGCTGGAAGTCCTAATATGGTAATCATTCTTAATATATAGGAACAGTGAGTTCCTGCTGATAGGGGTTAAATGCCTGATGGGGGGGCTTTTTACAGTAATGGTGGATATTTAAATATTTTCTCTTTCAAACACAAGCTCCCATAATGCTTTGCGGTTCCCTCCAGGGAGTTTGGAAGTATTTACTTACTTCTTCCAGTTTCCAGCGATTAATGAGGCGTAGATATGCCCCCGGACGACCCGTGAACCTATAGGGGGGGAGGGAGAGAGAGAGAGAGAGAGAGAGAGAGAGAGGAGAGCGAGAGGGAGATCGAGAGAGGAGAGAGAGAGAGAGGAGAAGAGAGAGAGAGAGAGAGAGAGAAGAGAGAGAGAGAGGAGAGAGCGAGCGGAGGGAGAGATCGAGAGGGAGAGAGAGAGAGAGGGGAGAGATCGAGAGAGGAGAGATAGAGAGAGAGCGAGAGAGAGCGAGAGCGGAGAGAGAGAGAGCGAGAGAGAGAGAGAGAGAGAGAGAGAGGAGAGAGAGAGAGAGAGAGAGAGAGAGAGAGAGAGAGAGAGAGAGAATATCATTTCTTTACATTTTCCCTGATCACCGCTGGTTCATTAATGGTTCAGGTTCTGAGCGATTAGGGAACATAGTGTCTAAGCGGTTTTCTTGGCTGGGGTTTGAAATGCATTGAAGGTAGCCGGTAGTGCTTCATTGAAGGAAATACTGAAAATATCTGCTGCAATCTGTGCCCCCCTAACGCCACCCCCCCCCCCAGGGAGAAACGTGAAATGACTTCTGGGGCCGCTCTCGCTCTTTTTCTCTGCTTATATGGCGAGGACCAATCATCAGACTTCCAAACAATTTTTAAATGCTGTATTCTGTAAAAAAAAAAAAAAGAAGAGTACTTTGTGAATTAGGCCAGTACAAAGAAGTTACCCAAGCAGACTAAAATCAATACGGCGTGCAAACAGCAGAGGAGATATGCATTAACAGAGAGCGCTACGCAGTCATGATGAGCGTGGAGTATGCATTAACCAGAGGCTGTTATTTGAATGCCCTGCCGTCACCAAGGTGTTCTTAGGTCGCCGCCTTAAAGGGCCAGCAAACCCATTCCTCAGCTGGCCTTCAAACACTCTGAGATCATATGTGTTGTGGGGTCTAAGGAGGAGGGTTGTGTGTTACGACCCACGGTGACTTTGTGTTACTGTTTCAGTGCCGTCGTTGTGTACAAGCGTTAGGCTGACGGATGTATGAAATGCGTCACACATCGCAGCGTTATGCTGAGGAGCTTAAAATAAAACGGTTTCGATAAGCTGGCTCTTTAGGAACGGATCGAGGAAGAAGGTGATGTAGAACCTTATGTCGAACCGTACCTCCCCAGGAAGAAGGTGCTTTAGAACCTTACCTCCCCAGGAAGAAGGTGCTTTAGAACCTTACCTCTCTAGAAAGAAGGCAATGTAGAACCTTACCTCCCCAGGAAGAAGGTGCTTTAGAACCTTACCTCCCCAGGAAGAAGGTGCTTTAGAACCTTACCTCTCTAGAAAGAAGGCAATGTAGAACCTTACCTACCCAGGTAGAGGGTGCTTTAGAACCTTACCTCTCTAGAAAGAAGGCGATGTAGAACCTTACCTACCCAGGTAGAAGGTGCTTTAGAACCTTACCTACCCGGGTAGAAGGTGCTTTAGAACCTTACCTCCCGAGGAAGAAGGCGATGTAGAAGGTGGAGCTGTTGAGGTTCACAAACTGGAAGAGGAACATCTTGAGGGTGAAGCTGTTCTCCCACTCCGACTCTGTCCGCGGCTGCTCTGTAAGAGAGACGTAGAAACAACGTTTAAAGTACAGGGAAACAGAATGTTCCCATGTTTATACCTGCTCAAGCTCTATTATTGTTTTTGAACAGCAATGTTGACTAAACTGAGAAAATACTTTATGACAGCGGAATGTATAAAACAATAAATAGCAAATTTTACAAAACTGAATCCAAGGTTACTGGACTACATACAGATCTATGCCGAAATAAATAAATAAAAAACAATGAAAGCTGTACTTTTGCGCTGCTCCAAAGTGTGAAATTATTGATAGAAAAAGTTTTTTGTTTTTTTTCAGACACTTAAAAGTATTCTGGAATATACAACTTACCTAAATTGGTGAGCAGGATAGCCACCTTTTCATACAGCTGGGAAAGACAAGATTGAAATTGAGGTCATAAATACATAAGCTTTTATTACACCCTTGAATGCAGAAGCGAGGTCCCAACCAACATCCCGTATGTCGGCTCCACATTGTGCAATGTTCTTTAGCATCTCATTAGCATGGAGCTAGCAAACATCATCACAGTTAAATGTTTAATGCGATTTTTGTTTCTCTAATATCTAGGATTATTTAGCGAATTGATTTTCCCCAAAGCTACTAATTCTGGTGCTTGTAACCAGCTAGCCACTACACCCCAGTCACTTTAATGTACCAACTGAATGATGGGAGTGGAACACGCTAGCTACTACACAACACCTTTAATATACCAACTGAAAGATGGGAGTGGAACACGCTAGCTACTACACAACACCTTTAATATACCAACTGAAAGATGGGAGTGGAACACGCTAGCTACTACACAACACCTTTAATATACCAACTGAAAGATGGGAGAGGAACACGCTAGCTAGTACTACACAACACCTTTAATATACCAACTGAAAGATGGGAGTGGAACACGCTAGCTACACAACACCTTTAATATACCAACTGAAAGATGATTCAACTTTTTGGAAAAAAGTTTTCCGGTTGACTGGCCGTAACACTTTGGTAGAACAGCACTTATTTTGGTTTCAAAAGCTTAAATTTGTTTAAAGTTGAGTCGTGATTATGTCTACCTGCCCACAGGGCTGTTAATATACGTCATTGTGTTCAGGCGTTGATGAAAATGACAAATGCGCCAGAGCTAAAACGCAACGTTGCTTGTTTTTTCTGTGTGTGCGCTGGTCGAGTCTGTAGGATTAAACGCAAATTATGTTCTTTATCTTCCCCCCCAGGTTACAGAATCAATTCTTCTCCGGGGACAAAAGACCAAAACACAACACCGCACCCAATTATAAAACAGAGAGGATGAAACCGTGTCTTTCAAGCGCTGGCTGAGGACAAGCCCCCCTGCGGCCACGGGGGACATCCTAATGTGCCCCCCCACCCCGACACCTGGAGACTCTGGAGCTTGACTCCGGTTTCTCCCCAGGAATTAGGAGACCTGAACACCAGTCACTTTACTCTGGCACTGAATCTACAAAGTACGACTCGGCTTTATAGTTACGCTGATGGAAGAAGCAGAATAAATAAAAGTACATACTAAACTTGGCAAAACCCCTGAAGGTCGTGTTTTTAACATTTAGCAACCGCCTCCGCTGATTTAGAGCTAAGGTAGGCTAACCAAACATCCCTTTTTAGATTGACTAACCTGTTTATATCCTAACCATGGAAACTCTTCTTCATCTTCAGATGGGTTTATGTTTATGATTTGATACCACTATTTTGGGTGGTTCCCCAGTATTGAAGGCATGCTTGAAAGAAGTCTAGCCGGCTCCTCCATATCATGAACCACAAATAAATACTCTCACTTTAAGACGCTTTTGATGGAAGCCTCGACTGCATGACTTTAATCCTACACTTAAATATTAACTATAACATATATCAACAAGCAGCTACAGTATCTTAAAGTGCTGTAGGTAAGAAGCAGTGAACGCACGCCCGTGAAAATGCCCGCTTGAGTGTCCCCGTGAGAGCGCGCCCGTGAGAGCGCGTTCAGTGAGAGCGTGCGCCCGTGAGAGGACTCACCACGTTGAGCAGCATGATCATGCAGAAGTTGATGCAGACGGCGGTGCCGGTGGTGGCCACCTGGGAGTTGTTCCGGATCAGCGCCCAGCCGAAGGCGGCGAAGGTGCTGATGGTGATGACGCGGTAGATCACAATGCCAAAGACCGCCGCGATCACCACCAGGATCTACACACACGCACGCACACGCACACATGCATACGCAAGCACACAGACACACATACGCACACACGCACATAAGCACAAATACGCATGGATAAGCACATGCTCAAAAACACAAACACACACACACACACACAAGTACATACACATACCCCAGCACAAACACACACACATAAGCATAAACACGCAAACACACACGCACACACACACACACACACACACAGAAACACAAACAGACACAAAAACACACAAATGAGCACACACGGTTTTAAGAGGTTTATGGTGCTCTAGTTGTGTTCTCAATGGAGACCCCCTCATGCTCCTCCAGTCCCCAGGGTCTTGGGGTCTTCTTGGGGGTCTACCATGAACCAGATCCCCATGGTCCCCAGAAGGACCAGGGGGTGGGGCGGAGGTGAGGTGGGGACCAGGGGGTCTCACCATGAAGAAGATCCCGGAGGCAGAGACCACCAGCCGGCTGTACTTGTCGGTGAAGGCCTGGTACGGCTCGGGCTTCCCCGAGATGGGGTTCATCCGCTCCTTCTTGGAGTACTTGGCCTCGAACTGTGGCCGGATCTCCTCCTGGGACCACACACACACACATGATGAGGTACGGTGAGGACACACACACACATGAGGAGGTACGGTGAGGACACACACATATGAGGGGTTACGGTGAGGGACACACACATATGAGGGGGTACGGTGAGGACACACACATGAGGTACGGTGAGGACACACACATGAGGTACGGTGAGGACACACATGAGGAGGTACGGTGAGGACACACACACATGAAGAGATACGTTGAGGACACGAGATGGGTTCATAACCCGTGCTAATTCATGCTGAATTGGGTCGTTTCAATTTTGTATCGGGAAAGGCTTAAGACCCTCCCATTATGTGATACACACGGTCCGTTCCCATGACGAGCGATCTGGGATGTGGTATCGTCTGCTGAAACCCATAGCTTACTTTGTACTTTTGTTCAATGCTTTGGTTCTTTAACGTGAATACTTGAATGTGTCTCATGCCTCATTTTGTAAAAATAATAATCTTTCATAATCACGTCATGTATTTTATGAACATATAAACACTCTATCTTGTACAGGCAACATGGGATGAGAGGGTAATGAAGGGATAAAAACAATACTTTGATCCGCTCTTTCAAATCAAAAGAACCATTCAGAAGGTGAGCTGCTACCACAGTATCTACAGCGTCATATCCCCCGGTGTTCACCCCCTGTGGAGACTCTGGGACCTCCACAAGACTGGGTCCTCCTGGGTCCACCCCCCTGTGGAGATGCTGGAACCCCCACATCCCTGGGGCTCTGTAGCGGAGGTGGTCCCCCCTGGTGGGGGGGCATCGTGTCCTACTGTGTGTGCTCCTCACCTCCTCCTCCTCCCAGTCGATCAGGTCCCAGTCGTAGGCCAGCGTGGCGCGGCGCCGCTTCCAGAACTCCAGGAACACCGTGGCTGGGGACACACAGGAAGTGGACCGGGCCATCTCAGACACACAGGAAGCGGACCAGACCACCTCAGTCACAATGGGGGGGGCACACAGGAAGTGGACCGGGCCATCTCAGACACACAGGAAGTGGACCACACCATCTCAGTCACAATGTGGGGACACACAGGAAGTGGACCACACCATCTCAGACACACAGGAAGTGGACCACACCATCTCAGTCACAGCAGGGGGACACACAGGAAGTAGACCAGACCATCTCAGAAACACAAGAAGTGGACCACACCATCTCAGACACAGTGGGGGGACACACAGGAAGTGGACCTGAACATCTCAGTCACAACGGGGGGACACACAGGAAGTTGACCAGACCATCTCAGACACAACGGGGGGACACACAGGAAGTGGACCAGACCATCTCAGACACAACGGGGGGACACACAGGAAGTGGACCAGACCATCTCAGACACTGCGGAGGACACAGAGGAAGTGGACCAGACCATCTCAGAGACAGCGGGTTGGAGGCTCCTTCCCTGACTGTTTACCTCAGAGTCGTTTATTATAAGTGTGTTTGGTGCTTGGGTGCAAGTGGGGAGGGGCGCCTGGCTCATTGGAGCCAGAGGTCGAAGTGGGACCCAAAGCCTTTGGCAGTGCACTGTGATTAACACAAATAATGTTTGATTTAAAATGTTAATCAGTCTTTGAAATGCACTGAGTAGCCATTAATATGCTGCACATGTCCGATTCAACCACTGTGCTGTGATGGAGGTGAAGACTGAATAAATATTAAGATCTCTGCTCATCTCCGCCCAGACAGTGTTACTGTCTGGGCAGGGGGTGATGGCGGGGTCACAGTGATAGTACCCTCCTTTTAGGGGTCTCAGATCGATGAGTCGATCCATTCATTGTCTTTGTAGAGCTAGCTCTTTTTGTAAGCCAAATGTGGCTTTGCTCCAATTACGGCAGGCTATATAATTATTACTTTGGATTATAACACAACCGGAACTTACGACCCTATCCCAAATCTTCGGCATGGCAACGAATCGGAACGTTTAGTCGTCGTAAACGGCCGCAGAGTTCGGGATGAGTTTCGGAATGGGTTCTTGGAGGAAGAACGGTTCAGATCAGCGTGGGAACTCATTTAAATGTTCCTCTTTATTGTCCTAAAGGGAGCAGTAAACCTAGGACACATAAATACGGCTCCCTCCATATCCATGTAATATGTAAGGGATCACCGCGAGGCACGGCAATAAAATGTTTGATATGCCCGACTCGTGGAAGGTAAGGAGTCCACGAGCCGGGCATATCAAACTGTTTATCGCCCTGCCTTGAGGTGATTATCCCGTTTATTCTACTTCTTGCTTGCCAACATAATAAAACAATTCAAATACTTTAATAATTATGCTTTTTGTCACTCGTATTGCATGCATATTAAATGTATACTCTGTTTGAGTTCATCTCCCTCAAAAAGTATTCCCCTTCAATCACGATTGATCAAACATGTTTTGGACACCTTGAGGGCATTATCCCTCTCATACCATGGTCACTTGCCAAAGAAAAGAAATTAAGTTCATTCATTTATATTTTCATCGATTTACAATCCAAATATAAAGTTTTTCACGAGCCATAATTTAGTTTCCCAGATAACGCCTGAGGGTTTGACGAATACCTGGAACAATCATTAGCCTCCCTTAAGGTTCTTAAGCCTCAGAAAGCCAGAGAGCTCGAAATTCGTCCCAGCCTTTATACCACAGATACTCTAGGATCTATAGCATATAATCGTGTTGTCTGATTACAATTTATTTCATTTCCCACAATTTACCAGCTCTCGTTTTGAAGGCTGAACCGACAATTTGACGGGAACTAGCAGGTGTCCATATATCAGGGATTAATGGACACCCGGAAGCCAATCAGAATCAAGTATTCCCCAAAATACAAGCGGCGTATTGATCTACTATTTGATGACGGTGTGCTCAGTCAGCAGCAAGTAGAACTGACAAGTCAGCGGGCAACCTGCCGGGTTAATGCCCTCCTCCCAGCCAATCTGAATCAAGCATTCTTAAATGAAGTAGAATAATTATTAATAAAGAATGAAATGAGTTATTAAATATTATATGCTGTGCCGATCATATATTCAAGACCACCGAGTGTCTTGGAACGTATCCTAGACCATCGTCACTACACATTTAGAGTACTAATTCATCCACTCGTTGATCCGATGGCATTATGATCCTAATCTTTTAAAAACGATAACTCAAATATATTAACTTAATACTAATACACCTACACCTCCTGCTTTGCATCACACCAAACTAAACGGATCCAACACCACCACCCACGTCCTTGTTATGCGTGTGGCCTGGACGTTGTACCAAGAACAACGAGTGCACGTTGTGAAACCCTGGATCACGTGTCGCCGTGTTGTGGTCAGTGAAGGGAGGCGTGTCCCGAGGTAAAGCCAAGACCGGACGAACCTTGAGCTCCTCGTGAGTCGTGTACATTCAAACACAGATTCATGTTTTGCGCTACAATGTTGAATGTGTCCATCGCAGTATGTAGCAGTATGAGTTCCCCTGGTTGCCGTGAGCCTGGTTTTTGAACACCTTTGAGGGTACGCATCTGTACGCTGGCGCATCAGCAGAGAGGCTCACTGCTCTTTAGACCCAGGGGCCGGTGACTCTGGACAAAGTCCTCAGGATAGATTACTTATTGCGTCCCAAACACATTTCACCACAGACACCGGCACGCGACCAGCTTCACCTGTTGGTATCATTCGACCACTTGGTTGGCTTTGCCGTTTATTCCATTACCAAGTCAGATCTGCATAGCTTTCTGCAAACCCCCCCCCCCCGCCACACCCCCTCACAGCAGAGACCTGTTTGTTTTGGTTCTGAGGAGGTCCAGCTGTGGAGTCTGAGGCTTAGTTCTACCCACTAGACCGGCAGAGGAAGGGAAGGCTTCAAAAGGCGCGCTAACATACAGGATGTCTATGGATAAATCACCTCTAGTGAGGACCAAGGGGCAGTGAATGCAAGGTCAGTTCAAGTCTAATTCTTATATTCCATTTGTGTGTGTGTGTGTGTGTGTGTGTGTGTGTGTGTGTGTGTGTGTGTGTGTGTGTGTGTGTGTGTGTGTGTGTGTGTGTGTGTGTGTGTGTGTGTGTGTGTGTGTGTGTGTGTGTTAGAGATTAAAATGAGCGAGTGCTTTCCAGACAGACAGAACGCTACAGAGGGTGACGGTGTGGGTTAAGAGTCCTCTGCAGCTGTAGAAACAGAGTGCACCCTGGTCCGCATTCTGCTTATCAGAGTGGATCGACCACAGAGTTTAGTTCTGTACAGGGTGCACCTGTTTTGGGTTCAGACTTCTCATTGTGAGCAAATTTATATGAACGGCAACTCTGCAGGAAATATACTACTCCTTTCATTCATAGATTAAGTAGAAAAGACCACATTAGCCAATAGCCAGACAGGCTGTGTTGGAATGCAACTTTTGCAACAATGTCCAACTTTATAGTTCAACGATTGGTATGGTGAAAAACACCATGGTTGACACTTTTGGAAGTGCACAATGAAAAACCACCTGCATTAATCCCATGTCTGAATGTTTACTGCTCACAAACCTGCTTTACTCTTTTCCGTCATAATTAACTGCACACACATCCGTAGGGTACACTAGGGTCCTATTTACCATTGTGTAAGTTGGCACTGAAAAAGAGTGCCACATTTCCTACACCCAAATGGAAACGTCCCCCTCCGTGAGAAGTGGAGTAACGTTCTCTCCCTGCTTGCCTTGTTCAGTTGCTGCACTTTTTTTAAACTTTGTGGAAGAACCAGGAAGAAGGTGGTCTGAGGGATGGAGCCTGCCCAGAATGAGAGCCCCTCTCCAGGCTTCTCTGAGCCGGAGATCAGCGAGATGGAACCACAGATTACTCCAAAAGGCCAGTGGACTTTTATATTCCCGTATTCCAGTGATTTTTTTTATTGTTATTTTCATTGCTATTTCTATATATATATTCTATTCTAAATGTTATTCGAATACATAAAAAATTAGTATGTTTTTAATGATTCGTTAGGTTTTGTAATCCCCAAACCTATTATTAGACTATCATCGTAACAAAAAGGACAGAGTATTCGGTTCATGGAACAGGGAGAGCTGGAGGAACACTCTCTCTGTCTTTATTGTGCTTCTCAATTAACCATTAAAGTTATGAGACATAAAGGCTCTCCAGCAGACCCTCAGCATTAATTATTAACAAGGTGGCGCCTGCGTCAGCCGCGAGCCCCCTGTTTGAACAGCTCAGACGAACATGACCTGAAGTGCACCTGAAGTGAGAGCGCAGCAGGGGTCGAATCCACGGTGGTTCCCCATCACTTCTCCACCCTGGACGTCTGCGGTTACTTTGGTCCTATGAGACGATTTGAACTTCAAAGGGTCTGGCGTATTTTAAAACCCCATGGTTCAATGGACCCCATGGAATTTGTGTTTTCTTGTGAAACCGATTTGATATGAAAGGATATTAAGGGAGGCGTTATATCTGATCAGATGATAGGCTCAGCTGAGTGGAACGGCAGGCTGAGTGTTTGCATTCTGTTATTATTTTTATGATGTTACATTATCCCATCTGATTCATTATGTATATATATATACAGTATATGTATTCATTATGTGACTACACACAACTATATCATATGATAATATATTATATTGAAATGTATTATTATATTATAACAACATTGTGTCATTAATATTTATTCTAGATTTGCATTACATGAATTGATGTCGAAGGCCTTGTAAATCAACAGCCAGGCGGGGAAAGGTATGAATAAAATATGAATTCAGTAATCGCTTATTAGCCTCTCTCCCTCCCCCTCTCCCCCTCTCCCCCTCTCCCTCTCTCTCTCTCTCACACAGTGTTCACCATGTGGTGGCTGGTGGTGCTGACCTTCCTGGCCCAGCTGAGTTTGGTTCTCTTCGTCCTCTGGAAGTGCTGGAGATACGACCAGACGGCGAGAGAAAAAAACCTGAAGCCAGGTCTGCCCCCCCTCTCTCTCCTCCTCTCCCTCTCTCCTCCTCTCCCTTTCTCCCGCTCTCTCTCCCTCTCTCTCTCTACCCTCTCCTCTCTCCTCTCCCCCTCTCAGTTCTCTCTCTCTTCTCTCCTCTGCACGTGCTCAGATACTCTCCAGTCCTGCGTTGAGAACTAAACCTCTCTCGATGCCTCGTGCTCTGCTCCTCTCCTCTCTCTCCTCCTCTCCCTCTCTCCTCCTCTCTCTCTCCTCTCTCTCTCTCTCTCTCTCTCTTCCTCCTCTCTCTCTCTCTCTCTCCCTCTCTCTCTCTCTCTCCCTCTCTCACTCCTCCTCCTCTCTCTCTCTCCTCCTCTCCCTTTCTCTCTCTCTCTCCTCCTCTCTCTCTCTCTCTCCTCCTCTCTCCCTTTCTCCTCTCCTCTCTCCTCCTCTCCCTCTCCCTCTCCTCTCTCTCTCCTCTCCCTCTCTCCTCCTCTCTCTCTCCCTCTCTCCTCCTCTCTCTCTCTCTCCTCTCCCTCTCCTCCTCCTCCTCTCCTCTCCTCTCCTCTCTCCCTCTCTCTCTCTCCTCTCTCTCTCCTCTCTCTCTCTCTCTCCTCCTCTCTCTTTCTCTCTCTCTCTCTCTCTCTCTCTCTCTCCTCTCTCTCCCTCTCTCCTCCTCTCCCTCTCTCTCTCTCTCTCTCTCCCTCTATCCTCCTCTCTCTCTCTCTCTCTCTCCTCATCCAATCAAAACCATGGGTGTTCGTCGTTATGTATATCGAGGAAGAGGCTGCCATGCCGCCCCGTAACCCTCCTATCCTCAACATGACGCTCGTTAGGATAATGAGTGTCACCGCAGGAGATGATTAACTGATCAGCGGTGTTGTGGTGTGAAGTTCTTGAGCTTCTTGCCCCAGTTTCCTAGTTGTTTATTTCACTGATGTTCAACGCAGTATCGTAAAACACAGTAGAATTAAAAGTTCAGACAGAGGTAAAAATAAAATAAAAGATTAGCTCCATAGGTTCAGTTCACTGCTTCAGTCGGTTAACACGCGCCACAAGATAGAGGTTAGCACAGATGTACATTATTTCCTTAGTAGGAATAACAAACGTCACACTGCCTGCTTGTCAACCGACAAGCAGGCAGTGTCCTCTGGGGTCAATTTCAAAATGACCCCAGAGGAAGTCTTCAATATTTAAGCTCGTCATCCACAATTAGCGCTCCGTCATTCGTGAACGTCATGAAACACGAAAAAACCAGCAAGTGTGAAAAGTAAACAACGACTTTTCCACCGGAAACGACCCAACCACACCAAAAATCAAAAAGAGTGCCACATTACAGCTTCATTCCTAAAGCTACGATTATGCGATGAATCGTTTGAGAATGTTTTTTGGCCAAGCAGGATGGCTAATGGATCTGCTCATTTTCTGAATGTTCTCAGGGTCCTACAACTTGATGATCAACTCCGGTCAGGATGACATCGTTATCAAAACAGCGGACTCCGAGTCTCCCAGCAATGAAGCACAATCCTCCACAACTCTGCTATCGCCTGCGATGTCTGGACCGTGTTGCAGGGTGGAGGAAGAGCGGCCGTATTACCCTTGCAATGGTTTCATGCCAGGCCAACCGATCCATTGGGACCTTGCGTACTATTGATGGTATCACTGAGATTCAGTCCCGCTGAGGGCAATTCTCAGATACGTCAGAAGGGACATTTGACGGAGTTCTAGACTTGTGTGTTGTTGGCTTGAACGAGAGAACATCGGACGAAACTGGAAAGGAGATTTCTGTCAGGAGGTACGATTGTAGATTTCCAACTCACCCCAAACTGCCATGAAAACAGCGAAGAACACAGTGGCTCCGTTGTCAAAGAGATGAGTCACCTGCAGTGTTAAAAACATGTGTTTAACATACATAAACCATATAAATATAATATATACTAATGTTGAAATGTATAGGTTTACAATGATGAACATATAGCATAGAATTCAGATGTAACATAGGGATATCGAAATTGAGAGTGATTTCTATGCATGACGATATTTTATTGTTAATAACATAATGACATTCATTCATCCATTGTTTCTTAATACTTATTGGGTATGTAAGAAATCATATCCTCCTATTTGTATATTCAACCATTTCATCATTGTGGCCGCTTAAATCCAAAACATGTACATTTTACGTAAGCCTAACTGTGAACGTGAAATGTCAATATGATCAGGGGTCGAAATTACGTGGCAATGAGGGCAGAATATAAGGAGGACATAAGAAATCAGTAAATAACATATTCAAAAAATGTCTTTATTGACTAGTAACAATGAACATTTGTCAATAGTGCGACTACTGCGAAACTTTGTATGGCTACACGTTTATAAAAAAAAAATGGAAATAAACACATTCCAACAGATTCTGACGTCATTGACTTGAATGAGGTTTGGGTGTGAGATTGACTCCTGGTGTGTGTGTGTGAAGGTGTGTGTGTGAAGGTGTGTGTGTGGAGGTGTGTGTGTGGGGGGGGGTCCACCTTGGCGTAGATGCAGCTGTCAGATAGCTTCAGGTAGGGGCAGTACTGGTCACAGATGGGGCACATGATGACGTCTGTCGCCTGGCAGATCTCCTTACTGACCAATCACAGAGCAGAAGGGAAACCGTCAGCCAACGGGAACACACTGGAAAGGGGAGGGGTTCAAGAATGGGATGTCTTGGGAAACGTGTATTTGGATTTGTTGATCCAGTGAAACAAAGTTCATCTGAACATGGGCATATCAACAACATCGTAGATGGAACCACCAGAACTTATGTACACAGTGATGTTGGATGCTGATATGAAATTGTGTTCGTTCCATGATTCAAGTGGAGAGCAGGATATTATAACTAATAAATAATCACACAATTACCCAGATATATATGACCTGCCTGAAACATCCCCGCTGCCTCATTGCCGTCATAAAGAGCACACAACAAGCTCTGACCGCCAATCATAACTTTATGAAGAACGGCTTCCCTTTATGAGCCAGCACAAAGTACTCAAATCAAACCATATCTCAAAGACTTGGCACACAAACCCTGAATGAGTGTTCAGCTCTGCGAGCAGAATAAATAATGTCTGTTAGCGTCTTAATCTCAGCCGGATGTGCACAGGCCAGGGAGAGAGCTGCTGCTTTGTACAAGGAAGGAAACTACTGGGGTAAAACTAATAATAATAATAATTAATAATAATAATAATAATAATACATTTCATTTAGAGGCGCCTTTCATGACACCCAAGGTCACCTTACAGAGCATAAAATCATCATAAATCATAAACTACCAGGGTGTTTAATCTTAGATAGCGATTGATGGCGTTGAGATCAGGGACGATTAAGATTACTAAATTCAAATTTTGAATTAACTTTATTAATACCAATGTGGGCAATTAGTTTATAACCGCATGCAAAAATCAAATACACAGACAGGCTAAAACGTGGAATAATATATATATATATATACACAATACAATTTAGAAAATAAAGAGCACCTAGGCAGCATTTAAAACTGATTTCAGATGGGATGAATGGTTTGGAACAGCGGTTGGTTTTACAAGCAGGTAAAATATAACGATACCCTTATGGCAAAGGGAAAAAGGAACCAGAAGAACAGATCCATAAGAAGCCAGAAGGGTGGCAACAACAAATGTAATGAACCGATCTGAGACCAGATGTTAGATTTACAGGAAGCTGAGTGCAGAGGATTCCTCATTAGCTCATCTCATTAGCTAATAGATAATAAGTATGCACTTAATGTAATGACTCAGTGTTTGTGTGTACGTCCTGGCAATTCATGTAATCACTTATCGTATGTTTGTGCGTCCTTGCATTTAAAAGTAGTACTTAGCATTGTGTTGCATCTTTTCATAGCTATCTCTGTTGTATACGGGGAATGGGTTAACCTAACAATTGTTAGTGACTGCACTTGGTTCAATGAACATCCATACTGTTCCAACAGAGATATATTGTTGTTTCTCTTTCTTCTGACAAATGTACTCATTGGATAATAGTGTCTGCAAAATGCCCTAAATGTAAATGTGAGCTAATGGAGAGTAAGACGGGGCGAAACAACCGGAACGCACCATTATGTTGAAGGGTTGAATCAATTATTTCTCACAACAGGAGGATCAGTCTGCATCACACGCACGATCCAAGTGCATAACTGACCGAAAAATGAAACACTGCGTAAATAAAGAACAGTACAAGTTTACGCAAACAGACGTCGTGAAAAACATCACACATCTGAGGCTGGCAGTGGAGATGACGATGATGACGATGGCGGCTGCGGCATACCGCTGTGGATATCAGAGACGAAGATCAGAGGAGATGTTCCATTACCTGACCTGGCAGTGGTCCAGGGTGAGCAGGCCGTACAGGAACACCAGCAGACCCACCAGGGCGGCAGGGAACAGCATGCCTGTGTACCAGCCCAGCCAGGCAAAGTACAGGCCGATCTTCTCCCCGAAGTACCGCCTGCAAGAAGCCCCAGGGTTACAGCACGCACGCACGCACGGACATGGACACACACGCGCACGAATATCCACCCACCCCCATCGATACAGCACGCACACACACACACACACACACACACACACACACACACACACACACACACACAAGGAACACACCGACTCACGCACGCACGGACACACACGCAGCCCCATCGTTACATCACGCACACAAACACACGCACGCACGCACACACTGGCCCTACGCACACATGGACACGGCGCGCGCATACCCGGACTGACACACACACACACACACGCGGACATACTCACACACAAGCACACACACACACAAGCAGCAGGCACACGCACCCACACACACCGGCAGCATCCTGCCTTGATCCGATCCCCTGCTGGTCATCCCTGTGTGTCGTTAGGATAACGAGTGTCACCGCTGGAGACGTGAACTCTGATCAGTTGTGTTGTGGAGCAAAGATCCTGAGCTTTAAGCCCCAGTTTCTCAGCTGGTTTGGTTTCCTTCAAATTAATTGTTCTCTGTTCCAAGCCTGACAAACACAAACGTGCGCGCACACACACACATACACACACACACACGCGCACACACACCATCCTGTTCCTCACTGCGCTGGATTAAATACTTCATAAACAACCAGCCCTCCCCCAATGTCCCTGAGCAAGGCACTAAAGACCTTGTTCAGCTTTGAGATTCATAGCTCAGCTCTCAGTGTTTGTATCGTCAGTCTCCCTATCTAGACATAAAATATGTACATCAACTGATGAAAGTGACAACATGAAGGCCTAAATCGAACCCAAGACATGAATGAATGACCCCGAAGAGACGTCAAGAGGTGAGACAATAAATATTGACGACTTGACCACTCGTGGATACAGCTGACTATTTAAAGACTGTACATCAACGTCTCTGAGCCTCTGATGAGAGCCGTTTCATCAGCGCCGTCTTCAGTGGAGACGCGCTCAGGCTGATGCGATCGATTCTCTACTACATCCACCCCAGAGCCTGACCTCCTCATGGGGTCTTCAGGGAGTGTCTCGGAGGCCCGATCCAGCTAGCGGGGGCTTAACGAGCAGAGAGGACCGACTGTCATGTGTCATGTGACCAGGGTATCTGCAGGTTTCAGCAAGTCAAATTTAAGACTTTTTAATACCACCTTGAATTAATTTTAAGACCTAAAACACGCGATGGTGGGTGTTGGCAACAGACGCGAGCCAACTTCGGAAACGGACGTCTTCCAGCCAAATGTCCTTGAAGACCTTGAGTAACAGTATTTAAGACCAGCATGTACATTTCCATGTGTGATTTTCAAAAATATATAAACATCTGGGTTTGCTACTCAGAGTTTGCTAATCACTTCCTACTTTTGTGATGATCATTAAAGACATCAACTGATGAATTTACTTATCTAATATTTCATAAGAGAGAGTTTTTGTCACAAATATGACTTTCTATGAACAATGTAATAATCAATGCCAATTGCATTATAACACAATATGGAAGCATGCAAAAAATAGGTTTCAGTTTTATTTTCTTTTTAATCTTTCTTTGCTACGTCATTAAAGGAAAAGCTGCTCTTGAATTAAAAGGAGTTCTTGTGTCTGGCTGTGAGTTTGTGCGCATGCTATGCGTAGGCTGAATCGCAATCGTGTCAAGACAAATCAGATTGGCCAATACACACTGAAAATAAATTAAATATTTTTTAAAATGACAAAAAATTATCCCTCTCTGGCGAACAGAATGCTGCAGAAGGCAAAAAAAAATTAAATTAAATTTCGATTTTTAATTTATCTGCATCGAGACAGAATCGTTCTGGCGAGAATCGCGATGCATCGAAGAATCTATTATTTTTTCCACCCCTACTAGTTAGCCTCCGTGGGGGATGATGCTAGGCTAGTTAGCCTGCGCTGGGAGTTGATGCTACGCTAGGTAGCCTCCGTCGGAGCTTATGCTACGCTAGGAAGCCTCCGTCGGAGCTTATGCTACGCTAGGAAGCCTCCGTCGGGGCTTATGCTACGCTAGTCAGCCTTCGTCTGGGCTGATGCTAGGCTAGTTAGCCTCCGTTGGGGGTGATGCTAGGCTAGTTAGCCTGCCCCGGGAGTTGATGCTACGCGAGTTAGCCTTCGTCGGGGCTCATGCTACGCTACTCAGCCTCCGTCGGGGGTGATGCTAGGCTAGTTAGCCTCCGTTGGGGGTGATGCTACGCTAGTTAGCCTCCATCAGGGGTTGATACTACGCTAGTCAGCCTCCGTCGGGGGCTGATGCTATGCTAGTAAGCCTCCGCGGGTGTTGATGTTAGGCTAGTCAGCCTCCGTCGGGGGTTGATGCTACGCGCCTCCGCGGGTGTTGATGGTAGGCTAGTTAGCCTTCGTCGGGGGTTGATGCTACGCTAGTTAGCCTCCGTCAGGGGTTGATGCTACGCTAGTCAGCCTCCGTCGTGGGTTGATGCTAGGCTAGTTAGCCTAGGTGGGGGTTGTTGCTTGGCTAGTTAGCCTCCGCGGCGGGGGGACCCACCGGATGAGGTCCAGTGGCTGGTACTTGTACCACACGCCCCACCAGGCCCAGCACTCGAACAGCAGATGGCGGTGGTTCTCAGCCCCGTGGGTCCGCACTGAGTTCCGGCTCCGATAACTGCCCTGGAGACACACGGGGGCATGGGCACAGGGTCACACACACACACACACTAACCAGAGCCTCAGGTCACACACACACACACACACACACACACACACACACACACACACACACACACACACACACACACACACACACACACACACACACACACACACACACACATGCACACGGTCAGACACACACACACACAGACACACACACACAAACGCACGCATACGGTCAGACACACTAACAATACCACTGTGTGATATTGTGGTATACATCCATAAAACAGGCAGTGTTTGACTCCAACTGCAGTATTAACTAGTTAACCTTAACCTATAAGTCAATATAAGTAAAGTGAGAGAAAGAATGCAGGGGGGGTCCTCTCTCCCTCGTGGCCGTCATAAAGCCCTCCCTGTCCCCTATTCTCAGGAGGACATGAGCCAGGTATAGAGAGGTTTACAGCTTTATAGGGGCCTATTTAAAATTAGTTAAAGGTTGGGTATGGAATTCTCTTTTTTGGCCATTTTTGCAAAATTACTTGAAATCCTTATCATAACCCACTTACAGCCACTGAGTTAGAAGTACTGACATGGAAATTAAACAAGTCAATCATCTGTGGAACGGGCAGGGCTCGAAAAACTCCAGCCAATGATTTCCAGACCCACCGAGTGGCATTGGACAGTAAGTACGTCAATCAGAACCTCAAGGTCTTAACGCACACACACACACACACACACACACACACACACACACACACACACACACACACACATACACACACACACACGCAACACATTTGGAGACATTATTAGGAAGATGACATTAATTGTATGATCTTTAATTATCTAAATGATTACCTCGTGCAGAGGAAACGCTGCCTCATATGAATTGTTGCTGAGCAGCCGGTTGAGTCCTGGAATAAAACCGACACACAGAGAAGGCTGACATTCAGGGAAACACGGACACAAACACGGCAATCATTCATGTGTTGCATCCACCAAGGTGATCATTTGATGAGATAAAAAAAAGTGTCTTCTTATCACCAGAGGAACAGAGGCTGGAGATCAAGGAGATTAAAAACACATTTTCAGAAAACCCGGAAAAAAGTACGATAGCAGCAACAGCAAAACCGCAACAACAAAAAAACGAAACACTCAATGTGTTTCACACACAAATAAGCCCTCGTAATATTTCAGTAATGCCAGAGTTATCCGGTTTAAACTTTGACTGCTTTCCTAAGGCTTGGTGTTGAACCGATATACTATATGTACCTAGCCCTGTGATGTTCTGGACTATAAATGACGATCCTTTTTCCTTTCATATTCCTGAAGCTCTACTCTTTCCAGCTGTTTCTTTTTATATATTCTCTCCCAACACTATAATGGATCTTACGGTTTAAAGAGTGTCTGAGGCCACCGCTAAACGACAAAATGTAAAAAAAGAACGTGAAAGAAAACCTCTAATGTAGAAGCAGGAATAGGACATGGATCTGGTTTGATCAATACTGCAGAAATAGCCGCTGGCTGCTCTGAACAAGGCTTTACACAGAGTTGGACGGAGGTCGGGGGAAACCAGAGGCAGGCGCTTCACGGTCTGCCCATGGTGCACGAATCCCTTCCCAGGCCGATCCATGGTGCTGCCCGCTCCACAGAATCCTGTCAACGCGACCTTTTAACGTGACATGCTCCACACGCTTTGAGCTGAGTCGTCTGAACGAGCTCCCCCCCCCCCTCTGCGTCCCATTCTCCTCTCTCTCTGGGCTTCTTGTTCAGCTAAATTGGCCGAGGGATGCTGAATGTCCCGAAAAAGAGCAGAAACTTGAATGAAACGGCGTGAGCGTGCAAAGCACCTGGAGACCAGAACTATATCACTATATAAAGGCTACGTTGCAAAACAATTTGTGTGCCTCCTTTGGCCCATTCACCGGCGGCATGTGGCTCAGGAGGCACAGCGGTAGTTGGCTGGTAACCAGAAGATCGCAAGTTCGATACCCTGGCTCTTCCTAGCGTGAGTGTCGAGTATGTGTGAATGTGTGTATGAATGGATGAATGTGAGGCACGACAGTCGGATTTGCTTGGTGGAGGTATCTCTAACGACGTAGTCGGATAAAACTTTCCTGAGCACTTGAGGAGGATACTTTGATGTGTCCTTGTTCTGAAGCGGCTTCAGCTAACTCTTTAGGATGCTTCTCTTGCTTATTTATTGGTCTGGTCGAAAACAATCGGGAACAAAACCCGGTGCAGAAGGAAACGGTTGGAATGGCTTAAGAACTACGACTGGAACACATCCCAAGGGCCACACTGATAAAATCGACTAGACACAGAAAGCTCCGGAAGGTCTTACCTATCTTGTTTTTGCTGCCCTTGTACTTGATAAATACTATACGTGTGTGTGTGTGTGTGTGTGTGTGTGTGTGTGTGTGTGTGTGTGTGTGTGTGTGTGTGTGTGTGTGTGTGTGTGTGTGTGTGTGTGTGTGTGTGTGTGTGCGCGCCAAAGTGTACACATGTATGCAAGGGGTCAAAGAGCAAAACAGTGCGACGATTGGACCACACTCCCAAGGGATACAGCAATAAAATCGGCTAGGCACGGAAAGCTCCGGAAGGTCTCACCGATCTTGTTCTTGCCCTCCTCATACTTGACCCTCTGCAGGACGTGGTGGACGATGCGGGAGCGCGTGGCGTTGTTGAAGAAGGTGTCCTTGTTGTGGATGATGAAACTGTCACGAGGGGACAAGGAGAGGCCTGAAGTGTTAAAGCTGCACTATGTGTTTTCCCATCGGTGGCCCCCTAGTGGCTGGAGGGGTTACCACAGTTCTGGATAATGCTCAGAATACGGTTGCGGTCGCCTGGGATTTTTGTCCTCTTTATTCATAAGGAATTATGGAGTCCAGTCCATTGAGTAAATAGCTGCAGTGAAAACGCTACATAGTGCAGCTTTAACATCATGATAAATACTTTACGTGTGTGTGTGTGTGTGTGTGTGTGTGTGTGTGTGTGTGTGTGTGTGTGTGTGTGTGTGTGTGTGTGTGTGTGTGTGTGTGTGTGTGTGTGTGTGTGTGTGGGTGCATTGAATAGTAGGGTTCAAAGAGCAAAACCGATTGGGGGGGACGGGACATAAAGCCAATAAGAATAGAAAGAGAGAACGAGAGACAGGGACGGCCAGTGAGAGAGTCACACACTATACCTATTGTGTAGTGAAGGTCAAATACACTGTCAGGAAATTTAATAGAGAGAGTGAGAGCGAGAGAGGTATAGAGTGAGAGAGGTAGAGAGGGAGAGGTATATAGAGAGAGAGAGGTAGAGAGAGAGAGGTATAGAGAGAGAGAGAGAGAGAGAGAGAGAGAGAGAGAGAGAGGTATAGAGTGAGAGAGAGGGGTAGAGAGAGGTATAGAGAGAGAGAGAGAGAAGAGAGAGAGAGAGAGTGAGAGGTATAGAGTAAGAGAGAGAGGGAGAGAGAGAGAGAGAGAGAGAGAGAGAGAGAGAGAGAGAGAGAGAGAGAGAGAGAGAGAGAGAGAGAGAGAGAGAGAGAGAGAGAGAGAGGTATAGAGCGAGAGAGAGATAGAGTAGAGGCTAAGCGTCGGCCAGGACAGGCTTGAGTCCAGGGAGCAGCATGTGGTGTACTGTGGATGGAAGGACTCCCAGCCCCGGGTCCAGCAATGACTGGCCCTACCTGGAGCTGAAAACACTAACCCTGTCCATGTGAACATTCCCAATGGGGACACAGATTTGACCGCGGTGAAATACGTGCATGTTAAACCCTGGTGTCCAGAATTCCCTTCAGAACGTAAAAGCACCTGCAAGCCGAGCCATCCTTAGGTCACCATAGGTCACCATCCTTAGGTCACTTAGGTTATTCATAGGTCACCCAGAAGGGTTTGAGCTGCCAAGTGGTCACACCGACCTGCCCGGCTGGTGGCTGTTGTTACCTAAAGACCCTTTAGCACCATTTAAGACCTTAACTTTACAGCACTAAGAAGCACTAAACTTAACAGAGCAGCTGCTGTAATGATCTCATGATAGAGAGATTGATTAACGTCCTTCTGCCTCGTTACTGATACTATTTGAGGTTGGTCCTTCTGTGTATTTGCCAAGTTAAGTCAAGTCTTGTCCACATTGGGCCCCAAGCTGCGACTCCCTCGCAAGGTTTTGGCGTAACAACGACCACAGGAAACATCGGTCTGAACTGAACACGGTCAACAACACAATCGTCTACTACAAACGTTTGGAATCAGGGTGTCTGGCAACAGGAAGGTTGCGGGTTCAATCCCCGGCTACTCCTAGCCGAGTTTCAAGGTGCCCCTGCGCAAGGCACCTAAAAGACCTCCACATGCTGCGTGGTTTGGCCGAATTGTACCCTCACACACACACACACACACACACACACACACACACACGCACACCACACGCACACGCACACACACACGTACGTCATGAGGCAATGTTGTGAACAGGTTTTCCATTCGTACCTCTGTTCAACAGACACAATAGGTTGTCTTTACTTCAGACGTACACTAGGGGGCGATTCATCACGATCACTATTAAGGGGCTGAGTCACCATAGTTACGTTAAGTTAGGTTAGGTTCTGTTAAGCTAGGTTAAGTTAGGTTAAGTTGCGTTAGTTAGGTTAAGTTAGGTGAGGTTAAGTGAGGTTGGGTTAAGTTAGGTGAGGTTAAGGGAGGTTAAGTGAGGTTAAGTGAGGTTAAGTTAGGTGAGGTTGGGTTAATTAAGGTGAGGTTAAGTGAGGTTAATTCAGCTCACTGGTGGATCCTGGAGCGGCTGAAGGGGGCGGTGAAGCTCTCGTTCTCCTCCAGGTCCGGCAGCGTGTCGCTGGTGAACTTCATGGGTTTGCGTGGGAGCCAGCCGCGGACCTTGTTGATCCTCTTCTCCATCCTGCAGGGGGCGTTCAGGACAAAACACGGTTAAAGACCCTCAACTGGGTTTTTTCAGGGCAAAACAGTTCAAAACCGCTGAACATGGTGCGTTCAGGGCAAAACAGGGTAATAACCGCTCCACATGGTGCGTTCAGGACAAAACAGGGTCAAAACCGCTGAACGGGACAAAACTAGGTTCAAAACCACCCAACAGGGTGCGTTCAGGACAACACAAGGTTCAGAATCGCATAACAGGGTGCATTCGGGACAAAACAAGGTTCAAAACAACTCAACAGGCTGCGTTCAGGCAACACAAGGTTCAAAACCGCTGAACATGGTGCGTTCAGGGCAAAACACTGTTCAAAACCGCTGAACATGGTGCGTTCAGGACAAAACAGGACCGCTCCACATGGTGCGTTCAGGACAAAACACTGTTCAAAACCGTTTAATATGGTGCTTTAAGGGCAAAACACGGGTCAAAATCGCTGAACAGGGTGTGTACGGGACAAAACAGGGGTCAAAAATTGCTGAACAGGGCGCGTTCAGGATAAAAAAAAATGGTCCAAACTGGTCAACAGGGTGCGTTAAGGACAAAACAAGGTTAAAAAACACCTAATAGGGTGCGGTGTGTTCAGGACAAAACGCGGTTCAACACCGCTGAACAGGGTGTTCTGTTGAACAAATCGTTAATTTAAATTAAAACGAGGACGGATGCAAAAAAATGATTGCAAATCGACCGTATGACTCACCGACTCATAAACTTGTGTCTTCGGTGCATGTAAAAGATTTTCCTCCTAAAATATCGACGTGCAAATGAAACAACAACAAAAATGCACATTGTGTTACAATATAATTAAATGGAAGCTAATGACCAAATTCTACTACTCTGATGTTTTTATATTGAGCGTCAATAAACCTTACAGCACTCTGATACGATAGAGGCTGAAGAGCAAGGTGTAGACACACACACATGCACACACTGACGCAAGCACGCAAACACACACACAGACACACACACACACACACACAAACACACACATGCAAACACAAACTTACAAACACACATGAATTGACGCACACACGCATGCACATATAAACAAATACACGTATGAACACGCACAAACACGTACGCACACACACACACACACACACACACATACACACCCTCACCTGAAGGGCATGCGTATGTTCATGAGCTCGGCGTAGCGACACAGAACGTCCCACGGAGCGTGGAGCTTCAGGAAGATCACGTCGCTATTGGTAACGGAGGACTGTCACACGCACGCATGCACGCACGCACGCACGCACGCACGCACGCACGCACGCACGCACGCACGCACACACACACACACACACACACACACACAAGGAAAATAAGTAAATGAACATAAGACATCAAACAGGATTCCTCTCTTGGTCAGAACATTGACCTACTGTCGTATTAATGCTTCAAATACATTATATAATATATAATATATGCTACAATAGTATGTTGGAGAGTATGTACACAGTTACATGAATGATATATTATGTACAGAGTCTCCTCAGCAAATATATGCTTTAATACTACATAGTACAGGTATAACGTATTGTGTAGCGTCTCCAAAGTGAAGGTTTGAGTCCTTGCCTCTTTCTCCATGTGCAAACCCTCCGCACGCATGTTCCTCTCGAAAACCTCCCTCTTCTCCGATTGGTTGCTGGACTTCTTGTAAACCAGGATGTAGTCGATGCGGCACTTCCCGTCGCTGAAGCAGAGGCCGCTGGACCGGCTCCTCACGCTCTGATTGGACACCGTCGGCGCGAGGGGGGCGGAGGCAGACAAAGAGCGGTCGCATCAGAAATACAAATCATGGAGTGAAGGACAAGTCACGCTCAAGTGCGCCTCAGAAAAAAGCGAAGTATTCAGACTAAATGAGAGTGACTATAGCAAAGTGCCGTGTGAAGAAGTACAGTAAAATGATAAGAAAAAATTAGCAAGTAATAATATGAGATTTAATCCAGAGACCGGCACACACATTAGGGCTGGACGATTTATTTAATTTTGATCGCGATTTCGATTTTAGCGTCAAACTATCAAGAAATTAACATAATCGATTTTTTCGTTTTTTCGTTTTAGAGAAGGGGCAGAACAGCTGGATACATATTTGTATATTTTGATTGGAACATTTTCTTTTTGACCATTTTTTGTATTTTTCTAAGGCGAGATTTCAAAGTTCCCGGTTATAACGTTTTTTTTGGGAGAAACATGCTGAATAAATACAACCTGTTTTCAGACTCAAAAAAATAATCGTTTGAATAATCTTGATTTAAATATTGACCAAAATAATCCGGATTATGATTTTACCCGTAATCGAGCAGCCCATAACACACATACTTCCCTTTAGTGAAAAAAAAAAAAATAGATACATTTATACATTTTGACTGGCAATGAAAACCACTCCATGAGAGGACTGTAGGACTAAAGGTCCATGGTGGGTCTGTAGACCCCCTAACCGGTCCACGGTGTGTCTGTAGACCCCCTAACCGGTCCATGGTGGGTCTATAGACCCCCTTACCGGTCCTTGGGACTAGAGGAGCCCTGCGGGACTGACCTCCAGATTGGGCTCGCTGCCCGTGTGCTCGTCCAGGAGGCTGCTGTGGGTGGCGGGGTTCAGCAGCGTGGAGTCGTCCCCGGTGGAGGCGCTGCTCGGGCCCTCGGTGTGGCCCCCGTGGGGGCCCCTCTCCAGGACCACCTGCACGTCCTTCACAGCTGGAGCAGGGGGCACAGGAGGGGGTAGGGAGGGTGGTGGATGGACCCACCACACGCACACACACACACAGACACACACACACACACACACACACACACAAACACACACACACGCAGACACACACACACACACACAGACACACACGCTCACACACACAAACACACACACACACAGACACACACGCTCACACACACGCTCACACACACACACAGACACACACACACACAAACACACACACACACACACACACACACACACACACACGACACACACACACACACACACACACACACAACACATACACACACAGCTCACACACACACACACGCACACACACAAACACACAGCTCAAACACACACACACACACACACACACACACACACACACACACACACACACACACACACACACACACACACACACACACACACACACACACACACACACACACACAAACACACAGACACACCGTGTAGGGCATTTAGCAGACACTTTTGTCCAAATCCACTTAAGCCTGTGTGTGTCTGAATGTGCGTTTTCCACACACACACACACACACACACACTCCCCCCCCCACACACACACACACAAACACACCCCCCCCCCCAAACAAACACACACACACCCACTCACCGACGGGCGGGGGCTCCTGTCCGGGCGTGAGGCCCCCGTTGGGGGCCCCCCCTGCGGAGGCCTCCTCCATGATGTCGGCCCAGCCGCGGGTGAGGAAGGAGGGCCCGCGGGCGTCGGGCCCCCGGGACGAGGTGAAGGAGGGGGTGGCGGGACGCAGGGCCGCTCGGCAGCGCTGGGGACTCTGCCAGCGGGGGTCCGACCCATGGAGAGACAAACTCACACCTGGGGCGGGGACACACACACCGATTATATTAGTTTTGAGTTAGTTTTATATTAGTTGCTCACAAATTGAGTATATATTAGAATACAGTAGAATATAGTAGAATACAGTAGAATATAGTAGAATACCGTAGAATATAGTAGAATATAGTAGAATACCGTAGAATACAGTAGAATATAGTAGAATACAGTAGAAAATAGTCGAATACAGCAGAATACAGCAGAATACAGTAGAATACAGTAGAATACAGTAGAATACCGTAGAATATAGTAGAATACAGTAGAATACAGTAGAATATAGTAGAATACAGTAGAATATAGTAGAATACAGCAGAATACCGTAGAATATAGTAGAATACAGTAGAATATAGTAGAATACAGTAGAATACAGTAGATTATAGTAGAATACAGCAGAATACAGCAGAATACAGTAGAATATAGTAGAATACAGCAGAATACAGTAGAATACATCTTGACTGTGCTGTGGATGAGTTTCCTCCCAGTCAGTTCAACCCACGGCCAGGCAGCACATCACCACAGCAGCGCGCACGTCTTCAGTCTGGTCCTACTCCACAGAGCGATTAAAACCTGGTACAAATACATTTGGGTCAACATTGCGCTTAGTTTGCCGGGGTTTATGAGTATATGGTATGCGGGACGGAGTAGTGGTTAGGCTGTTGGGCCCTGAAAGGTTCTGGGTTCGATACCTCTTTAGTCTACCTGGCCAGCAGTACCTGTACAGGCCATCATTGAGCAAAAATGCCCTAATCCTCCCCTTAGCTGACATTCAAAGCCTCTGTTTTAACTGTTTCTAGATTATGTATTAGACCTGGATTCAGTCATCTTAACAAAGCTAAACCTGGTGCCCCCCGGTGGAGTCTCCCCTCCTGGGGGTTGGGGGGGGGGGGGGGGGGGGGGGGGACCAGGCTAGTTATCCCGGTTTCGCGGTGCGGCTAACGAGAGCTAATGAGCCACTTCAACGCTTGAGGGGAAGCAGACCAAAAGCCCGGTAGTTCTTGGCCGGGGCTGCGTTCCGCTGCGGGACACCAGAGTGATTAAGGCCACAAAGTGCTCTGCGCTGGTGGGGGGGGGGGGGGGGGCGCGTATCGACCCTCCAACGTCACGCATTGCAGGACAGAGCGACCGGAGCTAGCTCACGTCACGTCACATATTAAAAACGAGGGGGTGAAGGCAGGAACGGACGGATACAGCTTAAGCTAATTGAACGCCCCCCCCCCCACTCCGACCTTGGAGTTGCAAGGGAGGGGTCCGTGCCTAAACCCCCCCCCCCCCCACACCGCAGCACCCTTAGAGTCCCCTTAAACGCGTCTGTCAGCCCTTAAGAGAAGTTTGATGATGCTTTGTATTTGTGAGCGTGCTTGAAGCCACCCTGCAGAATTCTCAGTTGGTGACAGTCGAAAGCGACTCAGCGAAAAATAAGTAAAAGTAAAAAAAAAATTGAATCTTTTTCTTCCTGCTGAGTCACGGTGTGTGGCGGGGAGGAGGACGGAGATAAGGAGTCAGGGAGAGACAGCATCTGGACCATTAATCAGCTAACCCCCCCCCCCCCCCCCCCTGGAGTATAGCAGGGAAAACTAACATTAGCTGTACGACACACACACTCCTCACAAACGGCCACGCACAAACACAAAACACACGCGCACAGACACACGCACCCGCACACACAAATAAACACACACACAGACAGGCCCGGGCACACACGTACGCACGCACACACACACACACACACACACACACACACACACACACACACACACCACACACACACACACAGACACACACACACACACACGGGCACGGGCACACAGGCACATAATTACGCAAGTACGCACACACACACACACACACACTTTGCGTTGGCCTTGCGATTAATAACCGAACAAGCTCTTTCATCGGGCCCTGTCGACCAATCAAAGCGGGGGAAACGGCCTCTCTTTAATCTGAATCAGCAGCTTCTTATTAATTCACACAATCCAGCTGCACAGCACATTGAGCCCCCGGCGGCACACACGCACACCTGATCCTAATTACCTTCATTAGCCAAACCCTTTCCTCAGCTGAGGCAGGGGAGCCTCAACGGAACGGGGAGGAAGGGAATCCCAGGTTCAGTGGTGAGGGTGTTCACCTCCCGTCCCAAAGGTACCAGGTTCAATCCCCGTGTCTGTCCACCCGGCCTTCCTTAGGTCAGCTCCCCTTAGGCCTCCTTAAGTCAGCTGCCCTTAGGTCAGCTCCCCTTAGACCTCCTTAAGTCAGCTGCCCTTAGGTCAGCTCCACTTAGACCTCCTTAAGTCAGCTGCCCTTAGGTCAGCTCCCCTTAGACCTCCTTAAGTCAGCTGCCCTTAGGTCAGCTCCCCTTAGACCTCCTTAAGTCAGCTGCCCTTAGGTCTGCTCCACTTAGACCTCCTTTAGTCAGCTGCCCTTAGGTCAGCTCCCCTTAGACCTCCTTAAGTCAGCTGCCCTTAGGTCAGCTCCCCTCAGACCTCCTTAAGTCAGCTGCCCTTAGGTCAGCTCCCCTTAGACCTCCTTAAGTCAGCTGCCCTTAGGTCTGCTCCACTTAGACCTCCTTTAGTCAGCTGCCCTTAGGTCAGCTCCCCTTAGACCTCCTTAAGTCAGCTGCCCTTACCCTTGACCTATCCCCTACCTGCAAAAGACATGCATCGGAATTCAGTGTGAAATGTAAATTCCCTTTACATTTGGGGCATTTAGCAGACGTTTTTATCCAAAGCGACTTAAAGTAACTGCATTTGTCAGAAGAAAGAGAAAACAACAATATATCTCTGTCAGTACAGTAAGGATGTTCATCCCTGTATGCAACAAAGATAGCTAGGATAAGATGCTACACGATGCTAAGTACTATTTTCAAGTGCAAGGACGTACCTCATACATTAAGTGCGTAGATTAAGTGCCAGAATGTACAAACAAACAATAAGTATGTTTATTCCCTTTGGGAAAGAGCGTCTGAAGAATGGTGAATGGACAGTCTTTCACTCATTCATATTATTAAGACCTTCATAGTTCTCTCCGAGTGAAGACGAAACGACGCGGCCGTTGTCATCCAAACAAACGCGCTCAGCTATTTTGGTGGGCGGGCGCCCTACCTTGGAATCAGTGAAGCTTCCAGAACATATTTTATAGGCTCTCAGTCTCCGCGGCCTCTCGTTAAGCAGAAGGACTTTTTAACGATGAATAGCGTCTCGCCACGACGTTTCGTTAAAGTACCAGTATCAGTAATGCTCGGCTGACAAATATATCAGACACGTTTCATGAGACTGCTATTTGAGGTCTTGGGTTTAGATGACCGATACGTGTGTGTATGTGTGTGTATATGTGTGTGTGTGTATGTGTGTGTGTGCCTGTGTGCGTTTAATGTATGTGTATAGGGGCAGAGCCGTACAAGAGTAGAAAGTGAACAACTTTCGAGTCATGAAACAAGTCATTAAGCAATCATTAATGAACTAGACGTAGATAAAATCCAGAACTTTGCAGTTATTATTATACAGACCACAAAGGATACAGAGCTACGAGCGATGATGAGGTTGCACCACGGAAAACACTTAAAAGTCTCAATGACCGATGATTTGATGAGTGACCACAAAGTGATTCGGACGTGGAGAACACAGAGCTGAAGCAGCAGTCTGACGGCTGAGGTTAACAGTTCGATTCTCCCACCCACACCCCCGACCGCCCACGTGCAGAGGGGAGATGAAACATTATGTTTTCCCCCCACGCTGTGGTCGTAACATCCGGATGAAAGCCCTTCTTAGCCTGAGCTGGCAAACGCTCCATACAGAGAAAGTTGAGCTGAGAGATTAACGTTGCTAATATCTCTGCTAACAGATTGGATTCAATTAGTCTCCATTCACACCAGACAATGAGGCAATCAAGGTGCAACCAAACCACATCAATAACAGAAAAAGGCAGAATAGTCATACGAAATAGGAGAACAATACAGATGTGTTTGGGAATAGATTGATATGATATATTTAATACAGGATGAATGATACTGCCTATGCCAACACAACTAATTCAGGTTCCTGGGTGTAAACCAACTCCATAGTTCTGCTATTGAGACGTTCATAACCGGCCTGAGACACGAGTTCTACTCAGTAAACACACAGGTCAGTTCTGTTTGGAACCTAAAGACAACAGATCGGCAGAGGAGGAGGAGGGGGAGGAGGAGGAGGAGGAGGAGGAGGAGGAGGAGGAGGAGGAGGAGGAAGAGAGGAGGAGGAGGAGGAGGGAGGAGGAGGAGGAGGAGGAGAAGGAGGAGAAGCAGGAGAAGGAGGTGGAGGAGGAGGAGGAAGAAGAAGGAGGAGAAGGTGGAGGGGGAGGAGGAGAAGAAGGAGGAGTAGGAATAAGAGAAGAATGATGAAGAAGGCTGAGGATGAGGAGGAGGAGGAGAAGGAGGCGGTGGCGGAGGAGGGTTCATGTGATGATGCGTTACTAAGGGGGACCAGGTGTCACCTGACAGGATGGTTTACACCCCGGGTTCTGGTTGGGTAGGTCTCCTTGGGACCAGTGGACCATGCCCCCGGCTGGTTCTGCTGACTTGGGTTTAACCAAACCTCTATACTTTATAGGGACGGGCCAAAACACATCAGGAACTGGACTGAACGAGACCAACACTTCGGCAGAGATGTTTGGTTTGTGACAGCACAACGGCCAAAGAAAAATAGGTCATATTGCAAAAAATAAATCGCAAAATCAACCATTTTCAGCAGCTTGCTATGACTAGCTTTGATTCTACGCCTGCAGGAATACAGAGAACCCTCACCATCTCTGTTTTCTCCCCAAAGATGTGTTTACACTCAAAGTATGACCAGAAGAAGTATTGATTTGGTTTTGGTACCGAAACCCATATAGTGGGATGGAAATATTTCAATGATAGCCTACCGGTAACCATATACTGGTACTAAAGATAGTTGTATTGAAATAGTATTTCTATTGATTGGACTGCCCTCAGCCTTCACCTTATTAGATTTCACAGACAGACACTTATCCTACGTGTTAATAAGAAACCACTTGAGGCATTAGACATGTTAATACAAATACAAATGAAAAGAATGAGGTGGAAATGTCAGAGAGAGAGAGAGAGAGAGAGAGAGAGAGAGAGAGAGAGAGAGAGAGAGAGAGAGAGAGAGAGAGAGAGAGGAGAGAGAGAGAGAGAGAGAGAGAAGAGAGAGAGAGAGTGAGGAGAGAGAGAGAGAGAGAGAGGAAAGGGTGAGAGATAATATGGATTGTGTGTGTGTGTGTGTGTGTGTGTGTGTGTGTGTGTGTGTGTGTGTGTGTGTGTGTGTGTGTGTGTGTGTGTGTGTGTGTGTGTGTGTGTGAAGGTCAGACACACTGTCAGAAACTGTGCTGCAAAAGAGTTGTACAGAGAGAGAGAGAGAGAGAGAGAGAGAGAGAGAGAGAGAGAGAGAGAGAGAGAGAGAGAGAGAGAGAGAGAGAGAGAGAGAGAGAGAGAGAGAGAGAGAGAGAGAGAGAGAGAGAGAGAGAGAGAGAGAGAGAGAGACAGAGACAGAGAGGGAGAGACACAGAGAGAGAGAGAGAGATGGAGGATAAGATTGATATAGAGAGCAGGAGTCAAGCAGGAGGAGGAAAGTACAGAACATAAGCGAATGAGAAGACGGAGAGAGACACGGAGCGAGGGACAGACAGGCAGAGGGAGACAGAGAGGGAGACAGGAGCCAATCAGAGCGCGCACTGCAGTAAAAAGAGCAGGAGGAATAAATAAAAATAAAAAATAAATAAATAACTCGTGGAGCAATGACAACTTGACAACACTCACCGTCGCTGAAACGCAGAGAGAGAGAGAGAGAGAGAGAGAGAGAGAGAGAGAGAGAGAGAGAGAGAGAGGAGAGAGAGAGAGAGAGAGAGAGAGAGAGAGAGAGAGGAGAGGAAGGGAGAGAGAGAGAGGGAGAGAGAGAGAGGGAGGTTCACTCCTCAGAGCGGGGGGGGGGGGCAGAGAGGAATCAGCAGGGATCGTGGAAGCGAGTGAGCTTTCACACGCTTGGGTCTTCCAGGGCGAGCCGTCGCCAAATTCTACGACAGCCGACACCGGAGACTGTCGTCAGCACCACCACAACACCACCACCTCACAACACCACCCCCCACATCAGAGCCCTTGGAGTTCCTGGACACTGCGTCGACTGGTCTACCCCCCCCCCCCCCCCATCCCACTGTCTCTCGTTCTCTCTCTCTCTCACTCTCTCTCCATCTCTGTCTCACACACACTCTGTCTCTCTCTCTGTCTCTCTCTCTCTCTCTCTCTGTCACTTACTGGATCGCCCCGGTGTGTCCGACCGTCACAACATCACGTGGATCCTGAGAAAAGATCTGTGAGAAAGGAGAAGAACTAGCGGAGGACTGGAGGCTAAAGAGCTCTGAGACACGACCAGAAATCAACTCAAAAGCTCTCCGCGGGAAGACAAGTGTTTACTAGAGAGAGGGAGGGAGAGAGGAGAGAGAGCATGGGGGGGGAGAGAGAGAGAGGGTTAGGAGAGTAGAAGAAGGAGAGAGGGGAGAGGGAGAGGGGGAGCGTGGAGAGGGGAGACTTGGGGAAGAGAGAGAGAGGAGGCAGGGAGAGAGACTTGGGGAAAGAGAGAGAGGGCAGAGAGAGAGGGGTGATAGAGAAAGAGAGGGGGGGAGAGAGAGGGAGCGGGGGGGAGAGAGAGGGGGGAGAGAAAGATAGAGGAACAGAGAGAGAAAGCGAGAGAGAGAGAGGGCGCAAGGGAGCAAGCGAGATAGACCAAAAGAGAGAGGGGCGAGAGAGTAAAACACTGCATGGTGCTATCGGCATTCTCATTCTTCTCTTCCCAGGCAGCCAATCAGAGGTCCGGCCACGCTGACAGCAGCCCATCAGGGCGTCCGGGTTGGCTGCGCTGTCGCGGTTGTAGACCGCAAGGAAACGACAATGTCTGCTCGTCCATCCAGTGTCACAACGCGCCACGGAGGCACTCTGAGCACTCTGACACACACTCTCTCACTCTGCTAAACTGGGCATTCATCTGTCCCACACACACACGCACGCTCACACACACGCGCCCCGTACATGGGGCGTGGGGAGGCGGAGTGATAGCAGTGCACTGCACCAGTCACGGCTGGTGAATCGCGCTGCAGCAACGCACGTGCAGCACGATGGGAAATAAACAAAGCACCCCCACCCCCTCCCCCTCTCTCTCACACAGACTCACACACATCAACACACCATCAACCCCAGCACAACACTGGGAGATGCAAAGCCAGAGACTCAAAGTCTTTTATGCAGATATTAATTTGTGTGTGTGTGTGTGTTTGTGTGTATGTGTGCGTATATGTTTGTTTGTATATCTTTGCACGTGCGAATGTGTGTGTGGGTGTGTATATGTTTGTGTGTGTCTGTGTGTGTATATGTGTGTGTTTGTGTACAAGTGTATATGTATGTGTGTGTGTTCGCGTGCGTGTGTCTGTGTGCGTATGTACGTGTGCGTGTGTGCGTGCGTGGGCACAACCCAACAAGCGCAGAAAGTGAACGAGGAACGAAGGGAGACGCCGATGTATGCCGTTACTACGGCAACAGCAGAAGCCTGTCCATATCACCGGTGCGTCAATTGTATACATCTTCAATGAACGTTAAAAAATGAGCGAAATGAAAGCATATTATGAACCATCATCTAGAATGACACAACCCATATCAGGCAGTTCAGAGGCCCTGCTCAGAAGATACGCATCATCACTGCACCTCTTAGTTTCTGTTCCTCAATATGAAGCGATGTTGGTGCATTACTTACCCTAGCAGAGGTTAGTGTCTAGGCTGGAGGTGAGTGTGGAGGTGAACGTCTACTATGATGCTACATAGTGGGGCTGTATGATGCTACATAGTGGGGCTGTATGATGCTACATAGTGGGGCTGTATGATGCTATATAGTGGGGCTGTATGATGCTATATAGTGGGGCTGTATGATGCTATATAGTGGGGCTGTATGATGCTATATAGTGGGGCTGTATGATCCTATATAGTGGGGCTGTATGATGCTATATAGTGGGGCTGTATGATCCTATATAGTGGGGCTGTATGATGCTATATAGTGGGGCTGTATGATGCTACATAGTGGGGCTGTATGATGCTATATAACGTTGTCCTCAGTTGACCTAGCATCCTCCCTCCTAACCCGGTTACCGTAGCGACCATGTCAACGCGGCGATGCTAACCCCTTCATTGGGTACCGACCAGCGGTTACTGGTTCCACTGGGGGTCGGTGGTCCTTACTGGTGTTGGTGTCATGGAGGGTCTCCTGACTGGCACTCAGCGAGGGCAGCGGGGTGATTGACAGGGAGGCGGGACATGACAGGTGCTCGGGGTCGCCGCTGATTGGCGGGATGGAGGTGGCCTCGGAGTGGACGCAGTCGGGGCTGGGCAGCGCGCGGCCGCCGGCGGCGGGAAACGGGCTGCTCCAATGGGAGATCCCGATGGCCACCTGACCCCCGCCGTCGAAGCCTGAGGAAAGGGGGGGCGGGGGAGAGAGAGAGAGAGAGAGAGAGAGAGAGAGAGAGAGAGAGAGAGAGAGAGAGAGAGAGAGAGAGAGAGAGAGAGAGAGGAGAGAGAGAGAGAGAGAGAGAGAGAGAGAGAGAGAGAGAGAGAGGGAGAGACAGATGTCAGATTAAAATTATTTGATACAGCCTTTGATTAAAACCAACAGAGGTTCTCTCTTATTGATAAATATAAATATACATACACATCAGTGGCGAGCGGTGACTTTTTACTGTGGTCATGCTGAAGTGTCAATACCATGCGCGCCCGTGGGGGGGCATTAAGCCTATATTTTTTAATAAAAAATATAATATGGTTAGTGGAAACAGCTTGTAGTGATCACGTTGGTCCAGAGTACATTTGATCACTATAAGCGGTTGATTACTAAAACCGAATTGTTATTACAGTATTTCACTTATTTTTTTATGGAGAACATCATCATCTAAATGCCAGTTGTATAGTTTTTCAATGAGAAAAATGTAACGAAGCGGTTTGTCAGCGCGATCCTCTTCGTCAGCTCCAAACTCACCCGTCTGCCACCTCAATTCACAGACCACAGCTGGTTTTCCGCACAGCATTTACAGTAACTCACTGACACGTCTCAGATCAGTAGCGCTGCTGCCGGTGTGTTTTTTAAAACGAACCAGGCTAGTAGGCGCCGCAGATTTCTCTGCGGCGCTACGGCGCTACTATTTTTGCGCATGCTGCGTTGGCAGATAAGCTGCTTCACTGACAGCTTTTTTGCCATTCAAAGCGCTCATCTCCAGTAAGCACGGCCTTTAGCAACTGTACTAGTCGGTGTCACAGTGCGCATGCGCGAAACAAGCTGTCAGCTTTCCAGCATTTCGCAAGCGAAACGGGACAGATTAGGCACGGATTTAACACCAAAACAGTAAAACTAAGGTATTGTATAATTGAACACACTGCCAGATTAATATTTTCAATTATTTTTATTGAAGGGCTTGGGCATGCACTGCATTTATAGCTTATTATGACCGCTCGCCCATGATACACATATATGCTACAATGTAAAGGTCACATGTGAGGGTTGAGTTAAGACTTAAGGGCTGATTATGTTCGCACGGTCACGCGACGCAAGGGGGTTCCGGACCCCTTACCTCCTCGCGGACCCTCCTTGCGTCCACCTCAAGGGCCGGACGTGCGCCTCCCAAAAAACGGTAACCTTCCGTCGAGGCGACGCAGCAGCAAGGGCTGTGATTGGTCCGCTTACTAAAACCCCGAAGCAGGTTCACGACTGCGTCGAAGCGTCTGCGTGGTCATTGCGTTGCGTGAACCGGGAACCATAATCGGCCCTTAACTTTGTATGTGTGAGATGTAGCTATATAATCTGCATGGAGCCTGGTTCTGCATGGAGCCTGGTTCTCAAAACTCGTCAGAAGGTGCGTCCTGCATTCCATCTGAACCCCAGCAGTGTGTTCCAAACTCTGTTTCCTCCAACGATTCCTGCACTAATTAGGTTTCTTACAATGCGGTTGTTTCGGTTGGAACAGTTTGCTGCACTCCCTGCTTGGTTTCTTAAAACTCGTAACAGTATTTATGTTGCCACATTCTATGTGGGTCAGCCTGGGTGTGTGGATGTAACTGGAACATTTGTATCTTGATTTTTGGATTCGTCTTCCTCCGTTTACCTCTGGGAAACGATTCCCTCTATGTGGTTAAAAAAGGAAATAAAGAAACTTTCCGAAAGGGACCACAAGTATGAAATACTCCCCTCCAGTGGTCAGGGCTGGTAACACAACATAATTCACACCCATTGCACGATAGTGTCACATTGTCGCCATCGGGTTATACTGAACTCTGATTGATAAAGTGTCACATGAAAGTGGACGGTAAATAATACAGATAAACTAGTTTATTGGTTTCCGACATTTCAGACTGACCACCATCAACACAGGAAAGGGTCTCGTTAGTTAGGGAGACCATATTATCATCTAATAGAGAGACCATCTAGTGGTTTTATATCAGCTTAAAGACCCAATGGGCCATGATCTACAGTCCTTATTGTTAATTAGTAATCAGTCAGAAAGCGATTGAAGCTGGTCTAGGTTGATGCTCAAAGATGAGCTGGAAGTGAACCCAGTGATCTCTACTGAACACTAGACTCTGCTCTGGTGTTCTCCACTGCCCAGTCATCTCCTGTTCCCCCCCCCCCCCAAGAGTCAGCGGAGGAGGAGGAGGAGGAGGAGGAGGTGGAGGAGGTGGAGGCCGGGGAAACCCCCCCCCATCACAACATTACTGTCCACAAACGTACCTTGAAGCTCCCCACAAAACACCACCAAGCACAATTATAGGCAACATCAGCAGAGAACACACACACACACGCGCAGACGCACACACACACATGCACACCCACGCATGCACGCACACGTTCACATCCACGCACACACACACATGCACAAACAAAGACACAAACACCCACACACACAAATGCACAAACAAAGACACAAACACCCACACACATCAATGCACACAGACACACACACACCCACCATACACACACAAACACACACTCACTCCCACATACACATCATACACACACAAACACACACACACACACACACACACACACACACACACACACACACACACACACACACACACACACACACACATCACACACACACACACACACACACACACACACACACACACACACACACACCACACACACACACACACACACACACACACACACACACACACACACACACACACACACACACACACACACACACACACACACACACACACACACCAATCAATGCAGAGCTAGTGCACAGCCTGGCACTCGGCGCTTGGCTCTGTCCCCTGCAGAGGCCGTCCGTCGTAAACGCAAGACAAGCGGTGCACATCCACCGGTGAGATATCCAATATACAAAACATAAGACTGGCCTCGCTCCGGGGGGGGCGCCGTTCACACACCATGTGATGAGTCAGCACTGCAAAAACCCACAGGACTACAGACCCTGGACTACAACTCCCAGCGCTGTGGACGGAGCGCCGAAGCCTCAGTCGTTTGTGTCTTCCTTCCCTGGCTCGTCACCGGCCCGACAGCACTGAGCGGGCTTGATGGGGGGCCGCTGATCATAGCCGGATGGAGCCCGCTTCATGAGATGATAAAGAGTTCGGACACGGAGGGGGGAACGGCTGGGTTGTCGGGGCCAACTATTCGGGGAAAGTCGTTATTTTCGTCGTTTAACGTATGTTTGAAAGTTGCTACTTTAGTCATTTCCTGTGTGTATAGAAATCGCTGCTTCGATGATAGGAGAAGAAAATATCAGGCTTTGTATAAGTATTTATATCGCATATACATACATTATCGTCACGGTGTATATATGAGCCCATACATCGCTATACGAACAAGGTCTATCCCCATGTCCCCATGACTACCAGCGACCAGCCCTCCTCCACACTGCAGCATTCAGCCCCCCCCCCCCCCCCCCCCCCCCCCCCACCAGGTGAGGTACACCTGGCCACGTGCACGGAGGCACAACCTTGTGGGGCGGTCGACTCCGGTCACAGCATGTTCCTCCAGTGCTGGGGGGGGGTGCATTGTGTGGCGGTCATCAGAATTAAAAGTGCTGCCTATAGCTGTTCTCTGGAGAACAGCACAGAGGCCTAGATAGTGTTGAGGGGAGGGCCCCACGTGCACACACACACACACACGCGCGCGCACGCGCACACGCACACACGCCTCCTGGTGCTGTCATCATCACCACATCCAGGTCAGAGGAATTGCGCAGGTGTGCAGCTGTGCAGGTGATCCGAGGACTCTGCTGGAGGAAACTTTCAGGGGACGACACTAAGTTTGCGGAGGATAAAGTGCTAGCCCAGCTTCTGCACGCGTTGTTTGTGTCCGTGTGTGTGTGTGTGTTTGTCCGTCCGTCCGTGTGTGTGTGTGTGTATTTGTGTGTGTGTGTGTGTGTGTGTGTGTTGTGTGTTTGTCCATGTCCGTCCGTCGGTGTGTTTCCCTCGGCGTGCGTGCGTGCGTCCGTCCATCCGTGTGTGTATGTGTGCAGGTATATGCATGTGTGTGTGTGTGAACCTGAATTCCCTTAATCAAGCAACCAAAGTGATGAACACGCCTTAGTCGCAGATAACAGAAAACAATCAGTACGTTGTTCCGAACCGGTCGAAGCCCAAAGCAGCCCAAAGCGCAGGACTATCAATGAGTCTCTGATCCCCATTAGTTTGTTCCACCTACACCTCAGCAGAACATGGGACCGGTCCAAAGGCAGACAACCTCCACATGGTCAGATAAAGCTCTCCACACAACCGGACAGACGGACGGAAGATCGAACAAACTAGTACACAGGAAAACTGACACATAGGCAGAATCCAGCCGACAGAGAGCAGACGGTACACAGCCTTTTTCTAACCCAGTCTGTCAACCCCGCCAAACCCGTACAGTGCCGTATGCATCCTCATGTCATAAATACATCACAGAGTAATCAAGTGGTGTATCTTTTTCAATAACTCAAGAGGACGCAAGTAACTGTGACATACAGTTCAGTCGGCCTTGTTTTATTCTCTCTGCAAGGAGAGAAGAATAGAGACCTATGGATGTATAGGAGAGAGGGGGAGGGAGAGGGAGGGAGAGAAAGAGAGGGAGATAGATAGAGGAAGAGAGAGAGGGAGAGTGAGCCCAGCAGAGACAGAGGGAGAGAGAGAGAGACAGAGAGGGGGAGAGAAAGCGATGGAGAGGGAGAGAGAGCGAGAGCGATAGAGAGAGAGAGAGAGCGAGAGAGAGCGAGAGAGAGAGAGAGAGAGAGAGAGAGAGAGAGAGGGAGAGAGAGAGGGAGAGGAGAGAGAGAGAGAGAGAGAGAGAGAGAGAGAGAGAGAGAGAGAGAGAGAGAGAGAGAGAGAGAGAGAGAGAGAGAGAGAGAGAGAGAGAGAGAGAGAGGGAGAGAGGGAGAGGGAGAGGGAGAGAGTTGGGGTGCCTCCAGGGTGTGTACTGACCGATGGTGATCTGACTGACACAGCTGTAGAAGGTTCCTGTGGAGGCGTTGTAGCTGCCGCTGCTGAGCTCACGGTCTGAGAGAGAGAGAGCGGTTGAGAGAGAGAGAGAGAGAGAGAGAGGCAGAGAGAGAGAGAGAGTGTGAGAGAGAGAGAGAGAGAGCGGTTGAGAGAGGGAGAGAAAGAGATTAAAGCAAAGGGTTATAGCAGCGAGAGTGTGCATATGGATGTATTTTTGTGTATGTGTTTGTTTATTTATGCACAAAAAGGATTTTAAATCAATAATATACCATAAAAGTTGGGTTTTCCATGCCAGAAAGGAGGTGCTTTGACATTACGTTAGCTGACATCAGCCTTTGAGATATGTTTGACCATATACCGCACTATACATTTACAATGCAGTCAATGAGGCCCTGCTTTACACCGGGAACGGAACAGGACGGTTCATGGAGAGAGGAGACGATTCGAGCAAGGTCATTTTATACATTAACTTCGGGCCTGCAAAGTACGAGACTTAATTTGGAACTTCAAATCGTCAGGAGAGCGCAAGGTCAAGGCTGTCCTCTCTCCCGCAAGCGAAGTATAGCAGACACACACGCCCGGTTGCACATGTTTCATCATGCTACGATTGACATGACAGGAGCCCGCGTCCCTGAAACCGCTGACCGCCCTCTGATTCCTTAGAGAGTGCAAGTTCTTGTTGTTTTTGTGTTGTTATTGCCGGGAAACAAATTGTCCGCCAAGTGAGCATTTTCTCGTCTCAAATATGCGGGAATCGACCGCAGGGCCGGCCAGAGAAACGACCACCGCAGCAGATCTGACAGACTGATCCGTGGCCGGGAGCTCTTTCTGAAAGGCCCTCGCTGGGTTTTTTTGGGGGCGATGATGGAGAAGGAGGAGCGAGACCTTAGAGTTGGTCCTGCCCTTCCTCACTACCCCGTGGGAGGGTTGAAAAAAGAATCCCGTTTTAGCGTCTCTCTAGATAGTTCATGCTGGTTGACTGTTGTCATTGTTGAAGTTATAAGAAGTGTGTATAAATGGTGTCGAAGCAGAGTTGGTGTCTTGGTCTATGTGATGGGCCCCGATGGAGCCAGACCTCATTTGTAGAATCCTCGCCTAAGTACTTCAATTAAATACGATTCCCTTTAATGAAATGAGTGTTTCTACTTGACGCCCCAAGATTGACAGCTTTGTGCACTGTTCAGTATCTCCCATATAGCTGTGACACAGACTGTAATCAACAACACAGACAATAAACCACAATGTTAAAAAAACGAATAACGTTATCATCATATTAATATCTATTATTGTCGTCTCACTGCTGCATTTACCTGCGGAACCTGACGAGAGGCGCCCGGCGATCGCCCGCGGGCTGCCTTGCCCCCCCGGTACCCCCGGTGCCCCCTCCTCGGGGGGCCGCTGCAGGGACACGCCGCGGTCGCAGCCTCCGTCCCCGCCTTTACACACGCCGTGGTCGGCCCCGCCGCCGCCGCCGCCGCTGCACATGCCCGGCTGCTGGATCTTCATCCCCGCCGCGGTGATCTGCTGGACCCTTCGCCTGTCGGTGCCTCCGGGCTCGTGCTCCAGCATAGTCACGCTCGAGGCGTCGGAACTCTCCCGCCCAAAACAACCGTCCCTCTCCCCTCCATGACGACTGCAGAAGTTTTAAGCCAACATAGAGCCCGTGTCACCGCTACAGCCTCAGTCGGCGGGGAACCACCGCGGTGGGGGTAAGTTACTTGGAGCAACTTTAAGTGACGCTGGGACGTCCGACGGTCCTCTCTGCTGGACTCGGTTCCGGACGGTGTTGTTTGATATCAGTTGGTACTGCTGCTGCTGTTGTCTGATCTCAGGTCGGCTCTGGGTGTTGTCTGATCGCAGAGTCGGCAATGGGAGTTGTCTGATCTCAGAGTCGGCTCTGTACGTTGTCTGATCTCAGGTCGGCTCTGGGTGTTGCGGCGAGTGTCGAGGCATCGCCCTCTCACGTGACGGTGCTGTAGCACAGTTCTTGGGCCGTCGGCGGGAGCGTCCTTTGCTGTGGCGCCCCCCCGTGGCGGTGCAGGAGAGCACGACTTGTCTCCAAACAGGAGGAACCGTTCACAGGTAGAGCGGAATATGAGGAATATTTTGTATTTTTCTTGTTCATAAAAAATAGAAAAGCACATCCAGCTGTGCTTATCTATTTATATTTTTTTCTATTATTCAATTATATATATATGTATACTCTTTTTACTTCTAGTTTATCCGAGATTGAAATGACGTCTCTTGTTACTGTTACCGACTTTAAATAAAGTTTCCACAGGCCTACTCATTAAAACCGAAGATTTGTATTTATTTTAAGCATGGCAAGATGTTAACACCATTAATGGATTTATTTAAGTATTTGTTTGTCTACTACATTTTAGGACCGTGCATGTAGGCCTATCATAAAGGGTTGAAATGATTTATTTTTTTACAACGCCGGAAATGTTACTGTTTGTGGGTTTCAAATATCAGATATAAAGAATACTTGACACGTAATTATCCACGTCAAAAGTAAACTATGGCGGACGGGGAGAATGTGCTGTCGCAGCGAAATAGCGTTTTACAGGCAGAGGCTCGACGCGGGAACATAACTTTGAAAAGCACATAGTGGCGGTATGGAAGTTAAATTATTGTTACGCACATGGGAACACGCTGAG
>OLKM01000909.1:55000-72149 GCA_900291075.1 Melanogrammus aeglefinus
TTATTTTTTCCATTAATCGATGAATCGGATAAAAAAAAGAAACATTTGTAATTGCCGCATCGTTATCCAAAAATGTAATATTACTTCAAATTCACAGTGCAGACTGAAGTGTAAAAACACCAGGTTATTGCTCCAACGTCCCGGAACTATTAAAATAATATTAAATGATAAAAAAAATTAAAAATATAACTGGGATAACACAAAAAAAACATACAATGTTTGATATAAGTTTATATATATACACAGTATACAAGGGATTTCCATGGTTAACCGGTCAACCGATAAGATCTTTAACCGGTAAATACTAACGGTTAAATAAATTAAATCATCTTAATTTCTCTCAGATCACAGATCGTTAATTTGTATTGATATTGATACCATTTTCGAGACACCTTGAAATAGAACTTGTATTATTGCTTTAATTGCTGATAAGATGATCATGGTTCAAGATAGGACATTAAACAGGTCATAATTCCATCTTGACTATCTATTTTATATTGCTGGGAAAACAGGTTTTCCCCAAAATCTCAATTTTTGTTGCATTTGAACGCATCAATCATATTACTGAGCTGATCTGAGCACACCATATTTGACACTGTTTGCGACCTTTCTTTAAGCTAACTAGCTCTATATTCTGCCGATTTTAACATGGATTTAAAACCGAACCGAACCAAATTCGTTGCTAACGCTTTTAGTAAGCGATTTTTATCGATTTTATCGATTCGTTGTTGCAGCCCTAATGACAACCATTGGTTGATTATTTAGAAGGCAATTGACATTTCGTTTTGTTTTTTTTATAAAGGTTTGTAGGATAGGTAAATTGTGGTTTTATGGATTATAGTGGTTAGATCAAGGAATTTCAAGGTCTTGTTTAAGTTGCAGCCTATTAATTGTGTTTTCATGTCAGATTTGAATGATATTGAGCTTAAATAATTATGTGATTCATGTATTTCTTTAAATATTTGTTCCATTTAGTTTTATCAACTCTAAAAACGAACTTTGTCAATGCCCTGTTAATTCCTGAAATTTGAGTGTCTTGAAAGTACAGGTGATATGAGGCACCTGTATAAGTTTATTATCTGTATATGATCCTCGTTTGTCCTTATTTTTTTCATTTATTTTCCTTGCAAGCTTCCTTACGTAGAAAGTTTGATAAAGATGATACCTTGTATCTCCCTCGCACCCATGCATATTTGAACGTCTTCCAAATGATCTGTTAAAGGCCAACTTCCCCCCCCACACACACACACACGCACACACACAAATCACACACACCCTGGAAACTAATTAATACTGTATAAACTAAATATCTGTGTTTGAGAAATTCTCAGAGGTGGGTGTGTGCTTATTTCAGTTGAGAATCATTACTGTGTGTTCGCCGTGTGTGACATATGGTGGTGCGTGCAAGTCGAGCCCAATCCATCCCCACCCAGAACTGATCCTCCATCCTACCGAAGCCGCCCGCCCACATACCACAAGCGGTGGGAGTGGTCAGAAACAATGAGCCGTTCAGGTCCGATGACCTGAAAGACCTCTAAGTCAATAGCGAAGCACTGAGAAACACTGAGAAGAATGATACAAAAATGACAGACGATGCAAGATTAGGTGTGCCCCAAAGTCCATCAGTGCATGTCGTGAAGAAGCAGCACAAAGGTCTTATTGTGGCTGGAGATGACAGAGTTGTTTTAGTTTAACCGGTGTGGGTTGAGATAACAAATGAGCCAAATCAAACAGACACATTTCATCTCAAAGAATATAAGGCATCGGTCACGTGTGTAAAAGGTATATGTTGACCCTCACGACTAGCTAATGAATGTTATTTTGATATGATTTTATAGGGAACTAACCCTAGTAAAATATATGTAGTAGTATATATTTGATATTTTATTGGAAAATAACAAAAAGATGGAAGACATCGATATTTCAAGGCAGACTAATAACACTCTATAATAAGGTGTCAAATAGCAAACTAGTCATTATCTAACCCTTTGTTAATATTTGTTAATTGTTACTAAAATATCTATTTGGCACAAGTTAGTCGTTTTTTTTTCACCAGCGTCGCTGGTTTAGTGTTAGGGTCGTCGTGTGTTAGGGTTGGGGCAGTGTGTTATGGTAAGGGTTAGGGTTAGGGCTGTGTGTTAGGGTTAGGGCCGTGTGTTAAGCCAGGGACACACCAAGCCGACCGTCGGGCGTCGCGCCTCGTCGGCACCAGTCGGACGGCGTCGTAACCGCGTCGGTTTGGTGTGTTCCTTTCCGTCGGGCAGCGTCGGAAGCCCTCGGGTCTCGTCGGGGCCGATTCAACATGCTCAGTCGGGACTTGTCGGCCGTCGGGAGAGTAGACTCGTCGGGTACTCTGATTGGCTGTGTGCAATCTATGACGATTATGACGGGCGGTGCCGTAGCGAATCAGCGCGGTGTGTGGAAGGGGGGATGTCGGGGCGGTGTGTCAGGGGCTTTACACACAGCCCTAACCCTAAAGCCCCTGACACACCGCCCCGACACGACCAGACGCCGACGCCCGCTTGCCCGACGGGTCCGTTGCCTCTCGTCGGAGACAGTCGGGAGAGAGAAAGCAGTGAAACACACCGCCACGACCACTCCCGACGACACAGCAGTCTGTATGTTCTGCGCTTGCGCGAGATGCAATAATTCTCCATAACAGCGGGTGGCGCTAGTCTCGTGCCCGTTATCCGAAACATGAAAACAGGAAATGACCTAACCGAGAAACCATAGAAGAAACCAGGTAGAATAAAAACAAAGCGCACAAAAACAGCTTGTTTAATTTTTGAGCAGACGTTTTGGACGTTTTGGAAAAAAATCGTCACGTTGCTCGTCACGTTGGTGCTGCTCTCGGGGCTCGTTGTTGTTGTGCCCGAAGACATCGCAGGAGGGAAAAAGTAAAAAGTAACCATCGTCACTTCCGCCCCTCTTCCACCCCTCCCACACACCGCGCTGATTCGCTACGGCACCGCCCGTCATAATCGTCATAGATTGCACACAGCCAATCAGAGTACCCGACGAGTCTACTCTCCCGACGGCCGGACAAGTCCCGGACTGAGCATGTTGAATCCGCCCCGACGAGACCCGACGAGGTACTCTCCGACGGCGCGACGAAAGTCCCGACTGAGCATGTTGAATCGGCCCCGACGAGACCCGAGGGCTTCCGACGCTGCTCGACGGAAAGGAACACACCAAACCGACGCGGTTACGACGCCGTCCGACTGGTGCCAACGAGGCGCGACGCCCGACGGTCGGCTTGGTGTGTCCCTGGCATTAGGGTTGGGTTAGGGTTCTGCAAAAAACTAGTATTTAATTAATGATGAAAAAACTATAACCTTGTGCCAAATAGATATTTTAGTAACAGCAAGAAACAACGCAAGCGCAGAACATACAGACTGCTGTGTCGTCGGGAGTGGTCGTGGCGGTGTGTTTCACTGCTTCCTCTCTCCCGATTGTCTCCGACGAGAGGCAACGGACCCGTCGGGCAAGCGGGCGTCGGCGTCTGGTCGTGTCGGGGCGGTGTGTCAGGGGCTTAACTGTTTGTGGCTATGCGTGGGTGGGGGCCGGGAGTGATGACAGACTGTTTGATGCATGATGAACCGAGTGAATGTGTCGGGAGACAGAATAAGCCATGGATATTGATGAACGGGGCCGAGCTAATTCCCGCTAGCATGCTAATGTAGCCTCCCGGTCACGACAGTTAAAGGGACAGTTCGGTGTTTCGTTAAGAGTAATAGAGTCTGTGTTGAAATGCTTTTGTTTTGGTGTGTTGAGAATATTGTTAGAATAAAACAGGTGCTGACTGTGGGTTAAAGAAGAGTTATAATAGGCTAAGGCAGTACATAGGTGTAGTTCATAAAGGTTTAACAACAATAAAGCAGTAGGGCCTAATAATAAATAGTGATTAATCAGAGTAATAAGACCAGGTTATACAATGATTCAGTCTGGAGTAATGTTATTTTAATGTTCTAGGTCATTTGAGTATGCATTTATGTTTACCTTTACTCACAGTATGTTTAAAGGTAATTCAGAGACAGTATTTCCATAGCTGAGGGTACATGCTAATACTTACCAGTGGGCCCTGTAACAGTAAGGTGAACATGTATTTAGGTGCCCAGCATGGTTAGTTAGACTAGTAACTGTAGAAGAGATACTGAGTATTGTGCTAAGAGGTCTATTGCAAGTGTATAAGATTAATGTGTATTATAAAGGGTATTGTTATTGAGCGCATGTGTTTTGGAGATGTATTCGATTAGATTATATGGGCCTGTAGTGCCAAAGTAGGACAGTACACAAAGTATCGCTAATGAATGTATGCTACGCTAAGAGAGCGCATCTCTATAGTAAACTGTTTATATTTCCAACAGGAAATAAATGTGTTGCAGAAGAAAGAGCCAAGCTTCATTCGTATATCTGTGACACACACACACACACACACAAAACTCAATGGGATGTCTTCGGAAAGTTTGAAGAACTAACTATGTCATATTTAGTTTCCTCATACTTGGTTCTTCAAACTTTCCGAACCCTCCAGCCAAACACACACCGGAACGTCAAAACATCCCGGCTTGATACAAGGCCCCACGGGCCTTTCCAATGACTAATTGCATGACTTTTTTTTAATTCCGACGTATTTCAATTGCGCTTTTGAAGATGCTTTGTGAATCACTTTGTTGCGGGATAGAGACCCTAACTTGAATATCCTAGTAAAAAAGTCCCTTCTACACACCATCGAGGTGGTTGCTCCCCACCAGACGTTAATGAGTAAATTATCTGTGGAAATACTGCTCCATTACCTTGTTTGACCTGTTCACCCTGTTTACTCGGCAGGATTACAGCAGGATTACAGCCACACCCTGCCCCAATGACTCCAATAACGCTCAGCCAGGTGAGGTGGCTTCAACCATCCATCATCCACACACACTCCCACACCTAGGCCTATATGTCCGTGAGGTCCTCTTCCATATCGAAGGGACCGCGGGTCTCTTGCTTCTCCCAAGTGAAGTTTGTCTGCCTTTTACTTTATGGAATTCGCGTTTCAAAATTCTTCAAAGTTGCTTTCATTTTGCCATGATTATCTTGATCAACAAAACGAATGCACATTCATCGCTAGAAATGTTATCTTGAGTTATTTTGTATTTGGAAATACAAACTTTTTTAACCAAAAATGCTTGAAAATCAATGGTGAATTTGCAAAATGTATGTACGTTTCCCTCTTCGCTCTCATACACAAAACCCCAACAATAGCGCTATATATAGTTATATATCTGTCAAACTATCGAGATAAGGATATAAATATAAGATACTTGATCAAAATTATTGATTTGAATAGTTAAATCCCATATTAATAAAGTATAGTTAATAATATAAGTATAGTGTATTTAGGAAATTATCAATATAATAAAATGGGTTCTAGAGGAAATGCCAGCAGAATCATACCTGACCACTCCTGTTGAAACACTCAGTGGTAGAAAGGTAGGTGGCACTAATCTGCTCAGAAATGTCCGATACATTTTGGAAGGATTACCAACCTGTCAGCAGAGTCAATTCAACTTAAACCACACAAGAGACAGGTCAGTGAAACTTTAAACTTTTTCTATAACTGTTTTAATGAATACTGATGTATATATACAATTTTTATTTTCTTTATTTATTGATTGATAAGGGATGTTATGATCAGACGACGATCATAGATCACAGTGAAATATATATTAATAGGATGTTTCCAATTTACAGAAGCGTAATGCATTCCATCAAAATAAAGAATTCTGCTTTTGTTTTTTCTGAGTCAACAAGTTCATTATCTCAGAATTCTTAGAAAGGTTTTCATGTAAAAATACAATTCTGCTGTTATTTCTTGACGACACCTCAAATCCCAAGAGAAGCTCTCAAGGGCTGTATTCCAAAGGAGCACACATATCCCACCTGCTTACTTTATTTTTATTTTGGTTTATGTTTGAGAAATTGGTAAATCGATCCCCTACTCTCATTAAAAACAAGGCAGATTTATTTTTATCCATTAAAACTTTTCTCAGAATTCTGAGATATTTTGTCTTTTTTTTAGAAATCCAACAGAAAAATCACAATGCTTCTCATGTTTTATGTACATTTTTGCCTTACATAAATAGGAGTCAATAGAAGTCCACACACGCATAGTCAAAATGACAAGCAGTTTATTGCTGCTTAGCACACAAACAATACACAAAACTGAAAATTAAGCTTCTCTTCGTGAACCAAGGCCATAGGCGTCGATTACGGGGGGGACGGGGGGGACATGTCCCCCCCACTATTTAAAATACGAATTTTGTCCCCCCCACTTTTAAAAATGCGACCGAAAAAAACCAAAAAAAAAAAACACATACTCAACCAAAATCGTCGAGTCTAAATCATGCGATAGGTGCGCACGAAGACATCCTCAATCGTACTTGTTTTTTGCATCGTTTTAGGGTATATTCTGTTTTTTCTTATGAATAGTATGGATAATCATATAGGGACATCTAGTGGTAAATCCGCAGATTTCAAACGTGTGAAAAACGCAATTTGGTATCTAGTCGTTTGATTTGTCGACTGTCAGCCACTGTAGAAACATGGCGTTGTAAAATGACAAGAGTCTGCATTCCCAAGCAAACAAAACCAGCAGCAAAGTTTACGTAAACCAATTTCTTACCTAATGTGGCCCTCCACATGCAGGCTAGATGATGTATCCATATTCCACGTTATCCAGTGTCACAAACATGCTTTTTACAGGAAGCAAAAGGACCGCCTATTTTCTGAATAAAAATGTCAATTTTGGCTGGCTGTCTTGAAACTTCTTTATTATAACGCTGTGTGTACAGACAGCCCACGTAGCCGCCTGCCCCCTCCCCCTCGCGATGATATAAAAACAACAAAAAAATCGCTATTATAAGGCTATTCAAGTGGATCCATAATGTCTAAGAGAAAAGCGGGAAGCGATATAAGATCCTTTTTCAGCAAGCAAAAATGCGCTGTAAGTTTAGAGAAATCTACAAATCAACTTGTTTTACGATGTTTGATATTAACTCGGTTAACTGCTAGTTCTCATCTACTGCTAACGTTAACGGTCAGCTAGCAGTTACACTGCAGTTAGCTACATACCGGCTTTAGCTAGTCTATGCTTTGCCTACTACAAATTTGTCTTCCACTTTTATTGGTTGAGTGGAATACCTTTTGTACAGTAGCGATTGTTTCTAGTGTTCCTGTTCCATATATATCTCAAGTTAATTCCATGATATTGCGTTAGCCTTCGCAAGTACTAGAAGTCATAAAAGCTAGCCTTCCAAGTTCACGTTCTCTCATTTCACAATGTTCGATCTGTATGCGCCACCATGGGAATGCAAATGGGAATCAAATGGGAATCGACAAATCAAACGACTAGATACCAAATTGCGTTTTTCACACGTTTGAAATCTGCGGATTTACCACTAGATGTCCCTATATGATTATCCATACTATTCATAAGAAAAAACAGAATATACCCTAAAACTATGCAAAAAACAAGTACGATTGAGGATGTCTTCGTGCGCGCCTATCGCATGATTTAGACTCGACGATTTCGGTTGAGTATGTGTTTTTGTTTTTTTGTTTTTTTTTCGGTCGCATTTTTAAAAGTGGGGGGGACAAAATTCGTATTTTAAATAGTGGGGGGGACATGTCCCCCCCGTCCCCCCCGTAATCGACGCCTATGATTACAATATTATGAATAGACTGCGTTGGATCCTCCGACGTCTCTCCCTCTTCCACAAAGGATAAAGACATGCAATGGTGGTTATCTTGTTGTGGCGTGACAAATTCGACAAAACTTGCACAGCGACAGATTATGATTTGTGGCGCGACAAAACTTCGGCGACAACGCGAACGGGCGACAAATGACGCGTTTGGTGTGAACGCACCGGTAACGCGTGCAGTGTGGCCGTAAAGGGCCGTTACATAGTCAACGCGAGCAACGCGCGTAAGTGACGCGAGCGATGTGCTTCCTTTCATTGTCTACACAGCATACGCAAACGTCGCGGCCAATGCATGACATGCAATACACCACTCACGCCACGGGTGGCAGCAGAGTCACCGGTGTTTTCGCTGGTGACATTGCAGGTGTCATTCCGGGTGACGTTCCGATCAAAATGGCTATGGAAGAATAGTGTATTTTATTGCTCCTTTTACATCGGCGGCCACGCAGGAAGCGCAGAGATAGGCAGTTGTATGTGCGCCCTTTAAATACCACACGGGATCAGGAGGGGGAATTTATTTCTCTGGTGCTTCCAATGTGAAGCCTGGACGGGAGAGGCATTTCCAGTATTTTAGGATGTCGGCGCCAAAGTTTGATGATCTCCTTTCGCAAGTCATGCGATATCTTCCCGACTCTCACCATAACCACTGGAATCCGATCGGGGCTTCCCAAAGGCTTGCGGTTACATTGAATATGGTCGACGGACAACGGTGTTCGGTCGGCAGAGCCAGACCATCTCAGAGAGCGGCCCTTGTCAGGGCGCAGCTGGCAGATTATTTTTTGTCAGATGCTGGCATGTTTTCCCACCAGTAGGCCTACAATGTGCTATACGATTGGGTGTGCGCACTGACCAATAAATGTATTTACATTGGTCACTTGGAAGCATGACTTTTGATTTATTAGTTATCACGTTACACAAGTGAACTAATTTGGTTTACGTCTAACTCATTAAATCATATCCATATAAAATGTTTGTACAACGAGCTACTGCCTTGACAGATGAATGAATTATTTAAGTGTAGGCCTATAGCCAAAGCTATAGCGCATAATGTCCACAGAAATTATATGGTAGGAAACATTAATGGAGAAAGTGGGTTTATTTATCAAATCCAGAAACTTGATCCACCATACACGCACACATTTTTCATTCGCTCACGCTTTCAAATTTCCTTCACTGAAAGAGTCTACTGAACTTATGTTTCACACAGAACATGAACACTTATGTTTCACACAGAACGTGAACACAAATTATTACGTAATTAATTCAAATAGGCTAACACTAAAAGAAATAAGGCCAGTAAGGCAAAAAAAAAAAAAAAAAACATGTTTAGCGTCCTGCCTTTTTCAAAAAGGGAAGGAGGCCCTTTTTTTTTTCTTTCTTTTTTTGCCCAAAGATGTTTTTCATGCTATTTCCCCAAGAGTGTTGCCTGCTTTCGTCGTTCCTTCTGGCCATACATACAGGGTTATTGTGAAAACGAACACGATGGAGTCTATTGATTGACAACGTCTGTATTTGACTTTTTTTTAGCAATAAAAACAATGTTTAAAAAAAAAAGAAAAAAAAAGGAGGCGGCGTCCAAAATGGAAGCGGGCGGGGACGCTAAACAGTAATTTTTTTTATTTTGCCTAATAAAACGAATATCAGGTGACAAGAAGATCATTAAAATGGCTCGCATCAAAATAGCACTTCGCCCCTGTGGAAGGGTTCACATAAATTGGCACAGGTAATTAGTAAAAGAGACGTGAATGTCATTCTTATCACGTTTCCTCATCCTCTCGCTCTCTCTCTCCCCGTTTTCTTCTGTAAATATAACCTATAGTTGTATAATGTACAATATTTGCAGTATCGCCCCCACCGACAACGCATAGTATTGCATGGATCGGCGCGTATCAAAAATTGGGACGACGCGTACGCGTCGCCGCATAATGGATTCAGATTCAGATTCAGATTCAGAAGACTTTATTTGCCATGACATGTAAACATGTTTGGAATTTGTTTTGGTACAGTGGAGTTTACAACAGGCCAGACAAGACAGGACAAGAACAACATAAATAGTGCAAAATGAGTGAGTAAATAAATAATATAATAAATATAGAGAGTCAAAGTGCAGAGAGCTCATGTGATTGGGTACAACAGACCATTAGATCACTGAGGGGGAGACTGGTCAGGGGGGGGTGGGGGGGGGCAGTGCATTTAGGAGTCGGATGGCCGTGGGGAAGAAGCTGTGCGAATGTCTAGTTTTTAGAGTCTTTAGTGACCGCAACCTCCTGCCTGAAAGGAGCGGAGCAAAGAGACCGTGGCCTGGGTGTGCTGGGTCCGCCATTATCTTCCTGGCCCTCCCCAGAGCCGGCCCCAAGGGGGTGCAAGGGGCATCCAATCACCCTCTCCGCCGAGCGTATCACCCGCTGCAGCTTGGCCTTGTCCTTGGCCGCTGCAGCGGGGAACCAGGTGATGATGGCGGAGGTGACGATGGACTCGATGATGGCCGTATAGAAATTCACCAGCATGGATGTTGGCAGCTTGAATTTCCTGAGCTGCCTCAGGAAAAACAACCGTTTCTGGGCTTTTTTTGTGGGGGCGGCCGAAGCGTAGCGATGCGTAGCCTTCTGGACGCGTATGCGTAGCGATGCGTTGACTATGTAACGGTAACGGCCCTAATTCAGTCCATAAAAATAAGTACTTTATTTATCCCTCAGGAAATTCTACTTACAGCAGCAGCAATCACCATGTTACAAACAGAATAAGAACTAACAAGTATGAATTTGCAAAAATGCAAAAACATCACTCCTAGTGTATTTAGTCTGTGTTTCCCTTTGTTTGTGCCCCCGAACAATGTTCCAGTAAAGACCATTCTCTCTACTCTGTCTTTTGCCTCCTGAGTCATGTATTTGAGTCCTTTTTCTCCTGTTGGTCACCCAGGTATATAATTATATATATAAAACTGTTTTTATGTTGTACTGTATGGAGGCCCCTATCAAAGGCTTATTTATGAAGATATTGAACACAGCCCAGGTATTGACAGGCCCCTCACCTTTCCCTCATTAGATAGATAGATAGGCTAAGTACTTTATTTATCCCTCTGAAAAGTTCCCTCAGGAAATTCTACTTCCAGCAGCAGCAATCACCATGTTACAAACAGAATAAGAAGAACTAACAACAAGTATGTCATTTGCAAAAAGGCAAAATGCAAAAACATCACCTCCTTGTGTATTTAGTCTATGTGTTTCCCTTCCTTTGTGCCACCGAACAATGTTCCAATAAAGACCATTCTCTCTACTCTGTCTTTTGCCTCCTGAGTCATGTATTTGAGTCCTTTTTCTCCTACCGGTCACCCAGCCGTTACAGCCCCGGCTGAGCTATACTATTAAGAGCGATTTGATGAGCGTTGTGTAACAAGCGTTGTGTTTGTTTCTGCCATCCCGTACAGCATGTCATCATGGCGACGGAGGAAATGGTCCTTCCTGGTTCTTACTCTTCTTCTGTACTCGATCATAATGGTGATGATCAATCTCCTGCAGCCGGAGTGGACGAACCGGCTGGTGAGTTCGGAACGTTTTGAATAGAGTTGCTCCGATTGGTCGGAAGGTCATGAAAAGTCGGAATGGGAAACGGACCCTGGTCTCTGACCAACGTGCGTTCGAGCTAACAAATCGGAAAAACGTGGATGCTCCCGCTTAAAGGTTGGGTATCTATGGAATTCTCTTTTTTTTTGGCAATTTTTGGACAATTACTTGAAATCTTTATCATAACCCACTTACAGCCCTCTGAGTTAGAAGTACTGACATGAAACTTAAACAAGTCAATCATCTGTGGAACGGGCAGGGCTCGAAAAACTCCAGCCAATGATTTCCAGAACCACCGAGTGGCATTGGACAGTAAGTAGGCCTACGTTAATTGGTCTTACTGCACTCTCACTCCCCGCGCGTGACCCCTTCGTGCACGTACTCAAAGCTCCAGAGCAAGCTTCTGTTTGTTGTTATCCTGCGGGAGCTACTGGAGCTAGCTAACTAGCTAATCCACATTTGGACCTAGCACTCGAGGACAACCCTAAACTCGCAAATCAGTGTTCGCGCTCGTGCATGATTGCGCTTCCATGTAGACCTACTTGGAATGGGTCGAGTCAGAGTCAGCGTTGAAGGAGAGGGGGCAGGACCATTTGAGTTGGGCATTTTCAAAATCTGCTGGCGTTTCGCAAATCCCATACCCAACCTTTGACTACAAGAATACAAATGCATTATTCTAATTATAGATTATAAATGTAAATGAGCTAGTTCTGAACAAAATAATTGTCGGCAGTAACTGAACAGACTATACATTGCCGTCATCATAAGAGAAGCCTTCAAAAAGAACATGTGCTATTAGTAGTTACAATGCTAGATGCCGTATTGGTGTATACTCCGTATCGGCCGATACTCAAGTTCAGGAATCGGTGTCAGTAGGGAAAAATGGTATCGGAAATTTGACCCTCATTAGACAGTCAAAACGTACGGAAGGTATTGGGGACAGAATACGTCATTTCTACAGTGCACTTTCAAAACAGCCTTCGCGCACCTACCGGAATTGAGTTTGCAGTTTGACGGTTCTTCTTCGGTGCTATTTTTTTTATCATTTCCATAATTCGCCCATCATTTTAATAGCTATCAATTTCAATTACCATCAATCAACTTCTATCGATTTCATCTGTTTTTATTTTAGCGCTATATAGTACTTATCAACTCAAAAACATTTGAAGTTCCCGCCCCCTCCGCTACGTACTCTCCGTTTTTGCGTGAAGTGCACTCAGAAAAGTAAGTGTACGTGTAGAAGTGCGAGATTTCAGACACAGCACAGGTCTCCGGAGTAAACAGGAAGTAATAACCTCCCCTTGTCCTAAACCCCTTCTCTCGCCTGCTGCACTAACAGAAGCGTGAGGCCTGCGGCTGCAGCGTGCGCTCCGACTCCGAGACCTTCACCCGGGTCCCCGGCTCCATGACCCTGCTCATCAACGCGTTCCGCGAGCACCGCACGCCCGCGGCGAGCGTCCGCCTGCTGGCCATCGTGCCCGGCGAAGAGCGATCCCTGCGGAGCCACTGCGTGTTCTGTTGCCAAGGGGACGGCGAGATGGCGATGGCCACGGCCCAGCGCACCACCCACCGATCCAACTACTTCTTCCCGTACGGGACGGGAGACTTCCTGTGCCCGATCCCCCCCGGCTGCGAACCCAGGTAGGGCCATTCAAGAATGTTTTGTTTTCATTCGAAACACATTTGACCAATATTGAGGGCAGCTGCTCTCTGATTGGCTGGATTACTCCCAGGTTCGTTGGGCTGTTGTCCGGAGACAGCGTGGACTTCACCAACTTCACCCTGCTGCCCGTCCTGAACCAGGCCCCCGTGGAGAGGCCCCGGCTCCCGCTCCGCTTCACTCTGTGCATCGCAAACATGTTCAACAGCTACGACAACGTGCTGCAGTTTGTCCAGGTCACCAGTCTCAGTTTGTCCAGGTCAAAGGTCACCAGTTTCAGAGGTCACCAGTCTCATTGTGTCCAGGTCACCACTTTCAGTTTGTCCAGGTGAAAGGTCACCAGTTTCGGAGGTCACCAGTCTCATTGTGTCAAGGTCACCAGTCTCAGTTTGTCCAGGTCAAAGGTCACCAGTTTCAGAGGTCACCTGTTATGTTAGACGATGCAGAACCCAAGAGCAGACAGAGCCGATGTTGAAGGGAATAACAAAAGGGTTTATTGAACAAGGTGGGAATGTGTGGATGAGGAAGCCGGGGGAAGAGCGAGGTGGGCGAGCTGGACTGAGCGATCCGGGTAACTGCGGGCAGAGAAACAAAAGTTAGATGTGGTCTAACAGCAACAAGAGACTAGAATTAGAGAGCGAGGTAGCAAGTTACACTAGAGCCAGGTATGTATAGTTACCACGGTAGTGCGTAGTACGATCTGGCGCCGACAGCAGGGAATCCAAGGGTTTACAAAGGGGGTCGTTTGGGGAAGGAGACCAGGTGAGCATGGTTGTAGATGAGGGCCAGGTGTGAGGTGAGACAGACAGGGGGAGTGGAAGACCAGGAGGTGGGAAACACAGCAGGCTGCTGTGACCACAACATCACCAGTCTCATTGTGTCCAGGTCACCACTTTCAGTTTGTCCAGGTCAATAGTCACCAGTCTCAGAGGTCAGCAGTCTCATTAGCTGTGTTCGAAATCGTTCCCTATCACGGATATAGTGCTCGGCATTTTGTAGTGTTCTTCGAATTCTCAGTGGTTAATTTCATGCACTATATAGTGCACTTAAAATACCCAGAATTTGAGTGTACATACGATGTTACCTACATGTTACTCCCGTATACCACAATGCAATGCGGCCGTGTTTTTCCGGAGGAGGAGAAGAAGAAGCTCAATAACCGCGAAAACGAATACATTTAATGATGGAGTCTCGGGAATTCGATTAGAAATGTCAAGAAATTATTTGGGATTTAACATAGAAAATATAACATTCAAAATTAATTAAAAAAAACTTGATCAAGGAAATTCAACATCAATACAACCTTCAGCTTTCCTCGTGAGTGCCCGGTTTGTTTACATGATGTGGGCGCATCTGTCTGCGTCACATAGATACACGGCCTATTTACGGACGCAAATGACATTTAGAAATGTTCAGCGTAGTGTCCGAATTCTCGTTCCTTCGTTCCCTATATCGTGCACTACATCATGAACACTATATAGGGAATAGTGAGTGATTGAATAGGGAACGATTTCGAACACAGCTATTGGTATCTAAACCATGTTATGAAGATTGTTGGGCCTCTCCCCCCTAACAGCATGGATCCAGAGACATTCCAGTGATGACAGCTTTTAGACACGACAGAAACCAGTCAGCTCACAGCCCTGGTCACATGATACACAAACGTGGATTCAGTCTTGACCTTAAAGCTGTGAAGGACGAAAATGTACACATATTACTAGAATATAAATGGAAAGGAACCTGTGCTTCTGTGGCTATGCAGGCGATGGAGCTCTACCGACTGCTAGGGATCCAAAGAGTCATCGTCTACAAGACCAGCTGCTCCGCTACCATGGAAACGGTGCTTGATTACTACTCCCGCAAGGTGCGCTAAGAAGCTAACCCGCTAACATTTTTGGCGCTTATTGTATGTCGTACGTCTTGGCACTTAATGTAAGCACTTATCGTATGTTGTATGTCCTTTCACTTAAAAATAGTTAATAAGGTCGTCTTAGCCTAGCTACCTTTTTCGTATATGGGAAGGGGATAACCTAGCGATTGTTAGTGCCTGGCAGTTGTTTCTATGAACATCCTTACTGTTCCGACAGCTATATATTTGTTTATTTTTCTTCTGACAATACTTATGCAAGTCGCTTTCGCTTTTGTCCGCTAAATGCCCTAAATGTAAATGTGAATGTAAATGTAAATTGTTTTGGCCCTCTCCCCCCAGACGGGCTTCCTGCAGGTGCGGCCCTGGCCCATCGACGCCTTCCTGAAGCCTTCCTCCAGCTGGACGCCGTCGCTGGGGCCGGGTCAGATCCACTACTACGGCCAGATCCCCTCCAGCAACGACTGCCTGTACAGGAGCATGTACCAGTCCCGCTACGTCCTCATGCATGACGCCGACGAGGTCATCCTGCCCGCAGGTACGGCACAATTGAACTTTTCGGATTTTTGGGGGCAAGGGGGGGGGGCTATGGAGTGCCTAGGTGAACAAGTGAGTCCCGAGACTTTTGCGGAAGCTGGTGAGCATCGTTGAGCAGTTGATCACCAAATATGGGCACGGTTTCACGTTGCTAAAAAAGACTCAATCAAAGACTCACCCAATCAGATTAGTTAATTTAGTGCATGCTCTCTTCGCTGTGAACGCAATTTTCTCCTCATCTTTTAACATCGGTCTGAGGACGACCGCTGTGTCTTTCGGTGTCCATCCCAGTCCACTGATGGTGCCAATCTGTTGACAGGCAACGTGTCTTTCCAAACGCTGATCAGTGACCTGGAAAAAGCCCACGGAGAGAAGGTCAACTTCTACTTCCCCAACAACGTTTTCCCTTACGAAGAAAAGGAGGAGACCAGCAGGTACGCCTTTCCGCCTGGAGATACGGCAACGTTTCATTCCAATACATTTATTTAAGTCAACGCTTTGGTCCAAAGTCACTGAGAGTAAGTGCATTCAACAATGAAGTCCGCAAAGTGCAGGATTAATTTAGGTGCAAAAAATCGCAAAATAAGCAAAGCAACTGCTTTTAAGTGCTACGGTACAGAAACAAGAAATGGAGACCAATTGAGAATTATGATTATTGTATTGATTATTGATTCTTAGGATTAATTATGATTAATAATTATATCAGCATTATTATGACGATATGATTATTTTAAAGGGGGCATATTATACCACCATGTTTGGTTTATATTTTAAATGTATTCATTAATTCAAATGAAATAAAATACATTATTTCTTGATAATTAATAATATATATCTTTATTATATATATATATATATACATATGAATATATTGTAATATTTTGCATATATGTGTGGATATATATATAAACATATATATACCGGTAATTGTTTTTGTATAATTATATTAAAAAAAATTGTCTCCTGTGTCCTCCTCAGGTTTGACCTTCCAGAGTGGAGGAACGTTCCTGGCTCCAACTTCCTGGGTCATGTTCTGAGGGAGCTAGACACGTCGGGCTACAACACGGGGAAGCTTGTGCTGGACCCCCGCGGCGTCCTGCAGATGGAGGTTCACAGCGTCCACGAACACATCGACGGAGGACGCACCGAGCGGGTAAGGCGTCGTGACATGAACTCTAGCAGTGATTCCCAAAGTGTGGTCCGCGGGCCACCAGTGGTCCGTGACGGTACTGCAGGTGGTCCGTGTAAAAGCAAAATAAAATGTAAAGTATTTTTTAACGTTCATTTTACCAGGAAATAAAATATGTTAGTTATTATGTCAGTTATTATAATAATAAAAAATATGTTAGTTCATATGTCAGTAATTTTTTTGTGCAGGGGTTTAGTTTAGCCTATTAAGAGGTGCGGGTGATTCAGGTAGGACTGTGTGTAGACATGTTCGGGTCTAGAATCCAGACCGCGCCCAGCTCATTTCTGACCAATCAGGGCATCTCTTCCGCGATTGGTCCAGGAAGACATCACTCACGGGTGCAACTGAAATAGGTACACTATTCATTGGTGGGCAAAATAAGGAGGGCGGGAGCAGAGAGGGAGTTTAGTTCCGGTGTTGTGCCGAATTAAGCACCCCTGCCGTGAAAAGCACCCCCTCGTCATCTGACGCGCATGTGGAGAGGACGCCTATAAATACTACCAACGAGACATATTACCCACAGATCTCTTATTCAACGAAGTAATGTCAAAAAGGACTAAATGCTCGTGTTTAATTTACTACAAATGA
>OLKM01000909.1:77354-127448 GCA_900291075.1 Melanogrammus aeglefinus
GCTCATGGAGTGCCTAGAGTGAAAACACAGTGAAGTCCCGAGACTTTTGCATGGGGGAAAAGCTGGTGAGCATCGTTGAGGCAGGTTGATCACCAAATATGGCACGTTTTCACGTGCTAAAAAAGACTCAATCAAAGACTCACCCAATCAGATTAGTTAATTTAGTGAGGCATGCTCTCTTCGCTTGAACGCAATTTTTCTCCTTCATCTTTAACATCGGTCTGCAGGGACGGACGGCGTCTGTGTCTTTCGGTGGCCATCCCAGTCCACTGATGGTGCCAATCTGTATGACAGGCAACCGTGTCTTCCCCAACGCTATCAGTGACTGGAAAAAAGCCCACGGAGAGAGAAGCGTAGGTCAACTTCTACTTCCCAACAACGTTTTCCCTTACGAAGAAAGCAAAGGAGACCAGCAGGTACGCCTTTCCGCCTGGGAGATACGGCAACGTTTTCATTCCAATACATTTATTTAGTCAACGCTTTGGTCAAAGTCACTGAGAGTAAGTGCATTCAACAATGGAGTCCGCAAAGTGCAGGATTAATTTAGTGTGCAAAAAATATCGCAAAATAAGCAAAGCAACTGCTTTTTAAGTGCTACGGTACAGAAACAAGAAATGGAGACCAATTTGAGAATTATGATATTGTATTGATTAATTGACTTCTTAGGAATTAATTATGATAATAATTATATCAGCATTATTATGCCGATAGATTATTTTTAAGGGGCATATTATCCACCACCCATGTGTGTGGTTTATATTTAAATGTATTCATTAATCAAATGAAATAAATCAATATTTTTGATAATTAATAATTTTATATACATATGAATATATTGTAATATTTTGCATATATGTGTGGATATAATATATAAACAATATATACCGGTAATTGTTTTGTATAATTATATTAAAAAAAATTTGTCTCCTGTCTCCTCAGGTTTGACTTCCAGAGTGGAGGAACGGTTCCTGGCTCCAACTTCCGTGGTCATGTTCTGAGGGAGCTAGGACACGTCGGGCTACAACACACGGAAGCTGTGCGGACCCCGCGGCGTCTCTGCAGGATGGAGGTTCACAGGGTCACGGAACACATCGATCGAAAGAAGACGCACCGAGGGGGTAAGCGTCGTGACATGAACTTCTGCAGTGATTCCCAAAGTGTGGGGTGTCCGCGCCACCAGTGGGTCCTACGTACTGCAGGGTCCGTGTAAAAACGCAAAATAAAATGTAAAGTATTTTTAACGTTCATTTTACCAGGAAATAAAATATGTTCGTTATTATGTCAGTTATTATAATAATAAAAAATATGTTAGTTCATATGTCAGTAATTTTTTTGTGCAGTGGTTTAGTTTAGCCTATTAAGAGGTGCGGGTGATTCAGGTAGGACTGTGTGTAGACATATTCGGGTCTAGAATCCAGACCGCGCCCAGCTCATTTCTGACCAATCAGGGCATCTCTTCCGCGATTGGTCCAGGAACACATCACTCACGAGTGCAACTGAAATGGGTACACTATTCATTGGCTGGGAAACATAAGGAGGGCGGGAGCAGAGAGGGAGTTTAGTTCCGGTAAACTACGGTCCCACGATAATTACACCAATCAAAGAAAACACTTCCTGCCTTTAAACTTCACAATTGATTCAACATTTCAACACTCAATTTGCGAGGGTTAACATGACCGCATGATTCCTGTTGACCCCGTCCAGATCGGCCGAGAGCGCGGCCAGCTGTACCACGTCCGGCGCAGGAAGAACAACCAGCAGGGGGCGCTGGTACGGGACGAGGGGCTGCTGAAGGTGGCCGGGGCCCTGGTGGAGCGGGTGAACCACGCCCTGAGCTCCATGGGCCTCCTCAACACCACCGCTGGCCCCGCTACAACCTCAGCCCATCCACTACGTTGATGTTAGCTACACGTTAGCTAATACAACGTTAACGTTAGCTAACGCTAATTTAAGAAATGAGCATGACTTTGTTACCATCAGCAAAAGGATTACGACAAAGCTTTTAAAATCCAGGTTTTACAGGACGCGTTGGAATCCTGCGGGGGTAGCGGTGTTTGAATGTGTGAATGAATGTGTGAATGCTTTGAGGTGCCACAGTTCAGAAAAGCACTGTTTATTAATTATCATAATGAATATAATTCATGCTTATCGTCGTAAAACGACGATCTCTCTCTTACCCCCCCAAGTCTCTTTGTAAATTATTCCACATCCTAAAAAAGAAAAAAAACCGTAATCTCTTTGCACGTCACCTATAAAAGCACCCCTTGTACATCATGTTGTCTGCGTATAATTCATATCATCACCCAACCATGGACATATTTACCTTTATGCAAAGGAGCGCGCCTTGCAGAGCCTGTTCGGCCATGCGATTTGTCAATCGGCATCCAGTGAGGACCAGTGGCCCTCGTCTCGTGGTTTAATTTAATTTCCTGGTTTGAAGCACTTCCATCGACCATGTGGTGAACTCTCACCAGTGGCCACTTGAGGGTGTGCTAACAACGATTTCACTATTGCAAACGTCCTCCACATTGTAAATACTGTGTATGAGCACAGTGCATCTTTATTTAATCAGTTTATAGGAGACACTGGAATTATTATATCCTATATTTTACTATCAGCTGGGAAAATGGTCCGTGTGGAATTGATTGCGCTGTTGCACATTGGCTGTTTCGGGCACAAACTAAATTATTTGGTTAAAAATGTTCACGTTTTTTTCAATACACTGAAGACATGTATACATGTTTCATCATATATAGGATTTGTTAACCTGTTCAAGGATCTCGCTCCCTGGATGCTGCTCTGATCAGTTCAGATTCTTTCCTTTCATTACATTCCTTGTTACAGTACTTGATTTCTGTACAGATACAGATAAGATATAACATAAGTCAGGCTGTCGGTCATAAAAAGTACATTCATGGAACTGCGTTGTGGTCAATTCTTAATGTAAACATTCATATTTTTAATAATGCACCAGGTTACAGGGTTGCTTGTACGATGTACAGCATTAGGCCTATGATAATCTACTTCATATCCAAGCAAAGTTGCTTTTGCAACGGAAAAATCCCTGACCAAATCGATTTCGAATCGGATATTAAGTCAAATCCGGATCTTGTGAATCGGAATCGAATCGTTTAGTGATTTGATTCCAGTAGCGATTCCCAGTCCTTCATGTGTCCCCATTGGCATATCAGTGGACCCTGTGAGGGGGGTCCGACATAAGGGGGGGGGGGGGTCACCCTGCCATGAGGTGCTATTGCAGGAGATGGCTGGGTGGCACCCACTGGGTGCTCACGTGTCCCCTTAAGCTGCTCTTTCGGGAGCAGGGGGGGGTTGCTCACGGGTCTCCCAAAGGGTGCTATTGCGGAGGATGGCGGGTGCTCACGTGTCTCCCGTCACTTCCTCGTGCGAGGGCCGGGGGGAGGGGCCGGTGGCGGGTGGGTGCGCATGTGCCTCCTCAGGTTCCCAATCTGGGAGAACTCCTTGGGGCAGCGGGGGCAGCTGAAGGGCTTGACCCCGTCGTGGCTCAGCATGTGCCTCTTCAGGCAGCTGAACGTGATGAACCTCTTGGGGCAGACGGCGCACGGGTACGGCCTCTCGCCCGAGTGCGAGCGGCCGTGCACCACCAAGTGGCTCTTGGTGGTGAAGCCCTTCCCGCAGAGCGTGCACGTGTAGGGCGCGTCACGCGTGTGCGTGCGCGTGTGCAGCAGCAGCTCCCCCGACGACAGGAAGCTCTTGCCGCACGCCGGGCACAGGAAGTCCTTCTGGCCGGCGTGCATGCGCATGTGCCGCACCATGCTCACCTTGCTGAAGCGCTTGCCGCACTCGGAGCAGAGGTGGGTGGGGCCCTCGGTGTGCGTCCGCTCGTGCTGCCCCAGGGAGTAGCGGCACAGGAAGCTGAGCGGGCAGTGGCCGCAGGGGAAGGCCCGCCCCTTCCTGTGCAGCCGCTGGTGCTGGTAGTAGCCTGACTTGCTGCCGAAGCCCTTCTCGCAGGGCAGGCAGCGGTAGGGCAGCGCGTGGAGCTTCAGGTGCGTCTTCAGCTGGTTGGGCCGCAGGAAGGTCTTGCCGCAGCGCGGGCACCGTCTCCGCCTCCGTGTGGGGCGGGTTCTCCGGCCGCGCACTCAGGAACCGCCGGTCTCGCCCCTTGGGCTTTTCGGCGGGGGGATGATCCGCCCCTTCTTCCACTTCGTCTACCTCCTCCTCCTCCTCGATCCGCTCTTCCTCCTCAACGCCTTTCCGCCTCTTCCTCTTGGTCGGGGTGGGCATGGCCGCCGCCGGTTCCGCCCTATCGGCGTTCTCCTTTCTCGGCCCCTCCCGGGCCGCGCTGTCCACGGCTTTCCTCCTGCCTGGGGGGCGCCCCCGGGGCTTGGGGACGGGACACCCCGGTTCCGGGATGGGGGGTTCTGTAGAGGGGGGAGGGGGGTTCTGTAGAGGGGGGAGGGGGGGTTCTGTAGAGGGGGGAGGGGGGTTCTGTAGAGGGGGGAGGGGGGTTCTGTAGAGGGGGGGAGGGGGGGTTCTGTAGAGGGGGGGATGGGGGGTTTGGTCGATCGGGGGATGATAGAGGGGCTGATCTTGTGGAGTTGGATCTTCAGCAGCTTGAAGGCGGGCTGGCGACGGGGGGACCGCCTGTGGCCTGGAGAGGAGAGGAGAGAGGAGAGGAGAGAGAGGAGGAGAGAGGAGAGGTGGAGAGAGGAAAGGAGGAGAGGAGAGGAGGAGAGGGGAGAGGAGGAGAGAGGAGAGAGGAGAAGAGGAGTGTAGAAGAGGAGAGGGGGAGAGAGGAGAGGAGGAGAGGGGAGAGGAGGAGAGAGGAGAGGAGGAGAGAGGAGAGGAGGGAGAAGAGGAGTGTAGAAGAGGAGAGGGGGAGAGAGGAGAGGAGTGAAGGGGAGTGAAGAGCAGTCGTTGCATCCTAGGTAAAGAACCGTATCTCTATTCACTCCCACATCATTGAGCGTTATATTAAACACTTCTCCGCCAGTCTCACCTGTCGGTTCGGTGGGCGGCTTCTTAAGGCTGGGTCGCGTTAAGCTGTCCCGGGACTCCTCCTCCCCGCAAAGGACATCCCCGTCTCCGTCCCCGCTGTCCTGGCCCTCCTCCGGTCGGGGGCCGCGGGCAGGGGGGGGCAGTCCCAGCGGGGCCATGATGGTGTTCACCTCCTCATAGCGGGACGTGTCTGAGGGTCAATGACACGATCAGACTCCAGCATCCACTGTCACCCCCCCCCCCCCCCCCCCCCCCCGGACAACACTCACAAACTGTCAACGTTGCAACCAAGTCGATTTTGTCTAGAGGGGAGTAACTGAGCGGCCCCTCCCGAAGTGGTACAGCCCAGGTGGGCCTTGAACTGCAATTGGCCAGAAAGACGTAACCGCTATATAAAAAAATGAACGCTGTTAATAACCCGTTAAACTGACAGCACTAATATATACATATATATATATACATATATACACATATATATACATATTCACATATACACATACATACATACATACATACATATATTGTGGCAACCCGCCCCTGAAACCTCGGCCCGGGTGGGTCCGAGGAACCGTGGTGAACAGGGTATACCGCTGCCAACCACCAGCCGGCGACAGGGAGCACCCTGTCTTTCCCCCCAATCAGCGAGATGGGGGACACCTGGCGGCAGGGAGGAGGAAGACCCGGGACCGGCTCAAAAGGAACCACGGAGCGGGGGGGAGAGGGGGAAGCGCCAGCGACGCGGAGACAACCCGAACCGCCACGGGACTAGAGGCTCTCGGAGCCCCGAGAACGACCAAATGTGTGTTGAACTGCTGAAATAAATGCCGAGTGCGGCTTTACCCGCGTGCGACGTGTGATTTATCCGTGGAACCCGGCCCATTGGGTAGCGGGTTGCCACACTATACATACACAGAAAACAACAACGCAACGCAAACGTGACGCACAAACAAATTAAATTCATAGTCAGAAAAAACAAAAAGAACAAATGAGCGAGAGGCAGAAATAAAGAGAAGCAGGAGGAAGAGGGAGGAAGAGAAATAAAGAGAACAGAAATAAAGGGAACAGAAATAAAGGGAACAGAAATAGAGAGAAGCAGAAGCAAAGAGAACCAGAAGAGAGAGAAGCTGAACTACAGAGAACCGAAAGAAGCCCCACGAGTTCCACATGACGAGGGGAGCGCTTGGTACAGAAGCAGGTCCCCCTCCCAGCGCCCGGGTCAGGACCACCCACCGTGGCCCAGGGCTCCCAGCCCCCGGTGGTGCAGCAGCAGCGTCTGCAGGGACGACGGGTCCAGCAGCCAGCGGCTGAACTCTGGTCCGGAGGGGCCATCAGGGAGCCAGGCCGCCGTCTGAGGGGCAGGGAGGAGGAGGAGGAGGAGGGGGGAGGGAGGAGGAGAGAGGAGGATGAGGAGGGAGGAGGACGATGAGGGAGGAGAAGGAGGGGGGAGGGAGGAATAGGAGGGAGGATGAGGGAGGATGAGGAGGAGGGAGGAGAAGGAGGGAGGAGGAGGGGGGAGGGAAGAGGAGAGAGGAGGAGGAGGGAGGATGAGGAGGAGGAGGAGGGGGAGGAGGAGGAGGAGGGAGGATGAGGAGGGAGGATGAGGGAGGATGAGGAGGAGGGAGGAGAAGGAGGAGGACGAGGAGGGAGGAGGAGGACGATGAGGGAGGAGGAGGAGGAGGAGGAGGAGGAGGGACGATGAGGAGGAGGGACGATGAGGAGGAGGAGGGCGAGGGGGAGGAGGAGGGGGAGGAGGAGCAGGGTGGAGCAGGGAGAGTTCTTAAAGTTTAAATTTGAAGTATTTAAGGCAAGGCGACTTTATTTATACAGCACTTTTCACACACAAGGCCGACTCAAAGCGCTTCACATATAAACAATGTCATACAATAAAAAAAGTAAAAGACAAATGCAAAGTATGGTCTTTCTTCATTGCCCGTCTGAGATCAATTGATAATGGGGGGGGCTGGTGGTACCTTTGTGAGGGTGGGGGGGGTACCTGGGTGGGAGTGGGGGTACCTGGGTGGGGTGGGGGCTATGTGGTACCTGGGTGGACGGTGGCACCTGGGTGGGGGGGGTGGTACCTGGGTGGGGGTGGTGGTACCTTGGTGAGGGGTGAGGGTGGTGGTACCTGGGTGGGGGTGGTGGTACCTTTGGTGAGGGGTGAGGGGTGGTGTACCTGGGTGGGTGGGGGTACCTGGGTGGGGGTGGTGATACCTGGGTGGGGGTGGTGGTACCTTGGTGAGGGGTGAGGGTGGTGGTACCTGGGTGGGGGTGGGGGTACCTGGGTGGGGTGTGTGATAACCTGGGTGGGGTGAGGGTGGTGATACCTGGGTGGGAGTGGTGGTACCTTGGTGTGGGGGAGGGTGGTGGTAACTGGGTGTGGGTGGGGGTACCTGGGTGGGGGTGGTGTACCTGGGTGGGGGTGAGGGTGGTGGATACCTGGGTAGGGTGGTGGTACCTGGGTGGGGTGGGGGTGGTGGTACCTTGGTGGGGGTGGTGGGTACCTTGGTGGGGGGGAGGGTGGTGGTACCTGGGTGGGGGTGGTGGTACCTGGGTGGGGGTGAGTGTGGTGGTACCTGGGTGAGGGTGGGGTTGGGCAGCAGCTGCTCCAGTCTGGAGAGGAACTTGGCCAGCAGCTGTCTGAGGGTCTGGTCGTAGACCCGGCCGTACATCACGGGGAACACCTCCTATCAGGACCAGAGGTCACGGGTCATATGGAACACCTCCTATCAGGACCAGAGGTCACGGGTCATATGGAACACATCCTATCAGGACCAGAGGTCACGGGGAACACATCCTATCAGGACTAGAGGTCACGGGTCATATGGAACACCTCCTATCAGGACTAGAGGTCACGGGTCATATGGAACACATCCTATCAGGACCAGAGGTCACGGGTCATATGGAACACCTCCTATCAGGACTAGAGGTCACGGGGAACACATCCTATCAGGACTAGAGGTCACGGGGAACACATCCTATCAGGACTAGAGGTCACGGGTCATATGAAACACATCCTATCAGGACTAGAGGTCACAGGGAACACATCCTATCAGGACTAGAGGTCACGGGTCATATGGAACACATCCTATCAGGGCCAGAGGTCAGTCACTCACTGAGGTCACTGGCATCAACAAAAACAAACTCCGATGGGAGTGGAGGTCTTATGTCAGTATTTGACGCCTTCCTATGATGAATGAAGTGTTTCCTTCATCTCTTCTTATGAATGAAGGCAAAGCGTGGAGCTGACCTTGAGGAAGATCTCCTTCTCCGAGGGAACGCTGATCAGCCTGAGGATCAGCTGGGAGAAGGCGATGGCCGAGGCCTCCAGGGCTTTCACCCCACCCTGCCACCGGAGACCAGGACAAGAGGAACACGTCAGGAGTCCGTCGTGATGGAGACTATGCTGATTTGTTGTTATCCGGTCTGATTAAAAATATAATAATCTGATAGTCGTTCTAATCTGATAGTTCAAAACGTCAGCCTGTATGGAAACAGGTGGTATTGATGGTTTCAATATGATACTGATGGATTCTACTTGATCGATCCTCCATAGGGTTCAGGCGTTTAGGGCTTTCGGGGGTTTGGGGGTAAAGGGTTGAGGGGTTCTACCTCCTGGTGGAGGGAGCCCAGCAGGGCGCTGCAGGCGTGGATCTTATCCAGGTTGGCCTGGATCCTGACGAGGTCGGGCGGCCCGTCGGCCTTGCAGAGCTCCAGGATGAGCTGCACGAGACCGAGGAGAGGACAGAGTGACCACACTGCTCCACGCCGCACCGGGAACACATTCACGCGCACGGGGATCCCCTGAATCATGGTGTAGTGCTCAAATAGGGCGACAGAATAAGGGCCATTTTGAAGAAACAAAAAGGCGAATCATCATGAGCGTGCTTTGTTGTTGAAGCTTCATGATACGCGTGTTCAGTAACTCCTTTGTGAACGATCAGGCATATAAGCTCCATTATGTTTGTTACATAATATAAGGATAACTTGCAACAAGAGCGCAGGTCGAGACGTTGATATCCTTTTTAACTGATTTACTAGCACCAGAACAATGTTACAAGAAACACTTAAAGGTGACGTATTATTCCACCAGGTGTGAGTGTGACTGGCAGTTTATGAAATCTGCCTCTGACATCACAAGTGGGTGGGGTCCGCCTGGATGTGTGACGGATAGATCGGTCTACCAGCCTACCCAGTGGACTGCAGCAAACGCGGCTCATCTATCCAGCTCACATCTTGGCGGGCACGCCCACTTGTGATGTCAGAAGAGGCCGATTATCAAAAAGGCTTGTAACGGCTGAACACACTCACACCTGGTGGTATAATATCACCTTTAACGTAAGGCGCCGGAGAGCGCCCCCTAAGGCATGGGGGAATAACAATGCGCACTGTTGAATATCTGTTGCGTACGTAACAAGCAGTACGTGTGTGAGAGGGGGAGGAACAATCCCACCCCCGCCCAACCACCGGTCCCCTCACCCTCGCTCTCAGCCCCAGGACTAGCTCCGCCCTCGGGCTCGGCGCCAGCAGCTCTGGCACCGTCTCCGTGACGACGGCCACAAGGTCGGCCAGCGTGTCGTAGCTCAGCACGCGGCGCTCATGGACCACCTGCGAGGCGGCGGCCAATAGGAGGCGCAGCGGGGAGACAAGGAGGTGGAGGGACGACAGGGGGAGGGGGGGGGCGCCTGAGGGAGTGGGGGGGGGGGTGATCAGAGCAGACGTTACCATTTAATGTACACACTTATTGTATGTTGTACGTCCTGGCACTTCATGTACACACTTATTGTATTTTGTACGTCCTTGCACTTAATATACGCACTTATTGCATGTTGTACGTCATGGCTTTTAATGTACGCGCTTATTGTGTGTTGTAAGGCATGACACTTAATAGACACACTTATTGTATGAGGTAAGTCCTGGCACTTAATGTACGCATTTATTGTATGTTGTACGTCCTGGCAGCTAATGTACACACTTATTGTATGTTGTACGTCCTGGCACTTGATGTACTTATTGAACATCCTTACTGTAAGCCCTGGGTCTTTAAAGTTGAGTCCTTTTCTTGTGTTTATTAAAACTGATATTTATTGGTTGTCTTCTTACTTCTGAACAAGATTAAGGCATGATACCAGACTATAGGGCTGGTACATCAGAATGCATCGGTGTACAAGCCCCACGGAGACCTCATTCATCCCCGAGGGGAAATGAAGACATTCTAAATTAGAAGTGAGTGTACGTTCATGACGGCTCATGTGTTCATGAACAAGGCTCTCTAAAGAGGAACTTAAGAGGGCGTAGTGCACACGTCCTCTTCATCGCTTGCTGTAAAGAAGACCACTGGGTCCGTCCCGCTACTCACCGTGGCTGCTCGAACCCGTCTCCATCATATCTCCAGCCTCCGGTAACCGCGGGATAGAGACCAGCAGACAGTTTAACAGACTGATGTCAACGGCGTGCAACAGTGGGAAACTTACTTCCGGGTAAACCGGATGTTTTGTTTCTCTGAGTGCGACTCATTGGATTCGAGTCTCATCGGTGACACCAGGTGGACAACATTTGGTAGTGCAGTACAATCACTGAAATAAAATATATTATGATCCAAAGGATACTGTGAACTTTAAAATAAAGCATTGCATTATGTCAATCACTGTTTAATGAGACTAGATAATAAAATGCATTGTAACAATATCCAATATAATATACTGCTCTGCAAAGGCAAACCGCAGGGGTTCAAGAGAGCACCAAGAAACAGGATACAAGCTTTTAAGCGATAAAATATCACATATCTGAGCTTATACTAGCTATTACAAATATATGCACATGTATGTGTGAAAATGCTATTTAAGTTTTATGAATATAAAGAAAAAATGTCAGATAAAATGAGGGAAATAAAGAAATATACATAAAAAAGTCCAGAGTCAGGAATTTTTTCTGCTCTCATCAAGAGAGGATGTGAGGCTAGATAACGGTTTTCAGTTTTTAGTATTATTATTTTGATCAGCTTTCCATGATAACGTTACTTATTGGAACACGGCCCAGGTGAGAAGCAGGCCACGCCCCTGGATACGCCCACTGCCCACGCCCCGGACCAGGTAGCGAAGGTTTCCGATTAAGTGTTCGGCAGAGGAACAAGCAATCAGTGCGCTCGGTTACCTAAACATGCCCGACAGTCTGAAGCTGTGGTTTTAGGGCAGCCACTCTTCGGGTCAACACTTAACGTTACGGAATGGTGTAAAGTAGTGAAGTCCTCATCTCCTTGGTCCTGAAGATCGGGGTGATCATCCGTCATGGCGAACAGGCGCAAGGGCGCAACCGACGGGGACTTCTCGTACGTCAGCCGAGTTGTGAAGTACACGCTCTTTCTGTTCAACATGATCTTTTGGGTGAGTAGTGGTCATTAGGTGGACCGGGAAGGATGTGTATCCATGTCTATTTCTCTCCGTGTTTGCTCCCGAGTCATTTCTAACTGCACTGGTGCGGTGTGTGCGTGACGTGGTATGTGCTTGACGTGCGTGCGTAAAATCCAAGTAATGTAGAGGGAGAGTAGTGGTGGGGGGCTGGGATGGCTGAGACTTTCACCTCCTATATCCTCACCCTATGTGCACTGTGAAATGTGTTTTGTGTCATGTTCAGACAAGTTTAAGATTAAACAAAAAACACAATCTCCCCCTCCCCCCCACACCCCTCCCTACCCACCCCCTTACTCCCTCCCTCCTTCTCTCTCTGGAACACACACACACACACACACACACACACACACACACACACACACACACACACACACACACACACACACACACACACACACACACACACACACACACGGACGCAGAATGGTTAAAGTGTAACTGCAGAGTTATGCCAGGGTCATTATTATGTCCCTGCCTGCCCCCCCAGTCACATGCGATGTGAAGCCAAGCACTCTGTTCTGAGGTGATTGCTGACCCTGTAAGCTTTTAAGAGGATGCCAAGTGTGGTTATGTGTTCAGATTTATGTATAATAAGAAGCCAGTGAATGCAGGGGAGTTGTGTTGTCAGGAAACTGAAACCGAAAACGAACGAAGGACTTCTGAACGTGTGCGCACTGTTTCGGTGTGGACAACCATCCTCATGAAACCATCCTCGTGTCACTATACCCATGTCACCATGCAATGTTAGGAGTTTCAAAGTAACTTCTCAAACTCCAATGGGTTCATACCAGTGCTTGTCGTACATGCTGGGACGACATAAAGCGACTAGCCGTTCATTCTGGATCGCTCCTTCAGATTCTAGTCCCTGACCCACTCGGGAAGTTAGGCTAGGAGATCAGCCCTCTCTCACTCTGCAAGTTATTATTATTTGATTTATGGATATGTAAGTGTTTGATCAGTGTCGTAAACGGTAGAGTATGAATCTTTGATGCTTTCTATCACCGAAAGAACCACTATCACTGTTTCTTTTATTGGGTCATAATGGATTCATTATCAGCTTTTCATCCAGGGAGATATTGATTCCTCCCCGAGTGCTGTTTAACAAGCCCTTTGGCTCTGAGGGGCCAGACATGTACCGTTCTCTACTGTTGAAGAGTTCAAGTCATCAGTAGGGTGATCACTGCAGCTTGTGGCATGACAAGAGTATGTGTTCCTCATTCCTGTCATGTATAAACCTGAGGGATGTCAGCGATGGAATGTGTCTCTGCTCGCCGCCCGTGGCTGCTGTATTCTGACAGATTCTACAAACCTTCACAGACCTGAGGCTAACAGGCTGGCCGGGAGTTTGCCGATAGAAATAGTGGTTGTGAACGTGCAAGGTTCCTGCAAGGTTTTAATTGCCTTCCTTTGGCACATGTCACTTCATTAAGTATATTTATAAGCCCCCCCCCCCTCCTGAAAACGTGTGTGTGTGTGTGTGTGTGTGTGTGTGTGTGTGTGTGTGTGTGTGTGTGTGTGTGTGTGTGTGTGTGTGTGTGTGTGTGTGTGTGTGTGTGTGTGTGTGTGTGTGTGTGTGAAGTAACTGGATATGTCTGGTGTGGCGAGCATAAAGCATTTCCCAGGCGGCTCCCCATTGTTTGGTTTCGACTCTAGAAATTCTGCCCTCCTCTGGGTGGGGGAGCTTGGCTGAGGGAAAACTTTAGCCTGGGGATTCAGTAGCCGGCCTGCCGACAGCTACAAGTCAAGTCTGATTGATTAATTTTATTTGACCATTTTGATATAAACTATGCACAGCACTCTGTGTCATACATTAAAATACAAAAGTTGTCAGGGATGACACAATGAAGCTTGAAGATTGCGGTCCCTCAGGGTCAAAATACGTTCTTTATCACAGCCTTCCTTTGCACGGTGCTAGACCGCTTCCTGGACGATTTGACAACACACGCATGTACACGGCTACCGTTGCGCACGTTAAAGGCAGGCTGAGACGTCTCGCCGGGGCTGAGTTTAGTTCCCGTTCTCTGTGTCTGTCTGTGTGCAATACAAATATGTTTCTTATAAGACGCCAGGAAGACATGCTTCCTCTTAGTTAGCGTAGCAACACGCTCTACCCAAAGTTGTTCTTTGTTTTCAAACACTGAGTCATGAAGGCCGATCAAAACCCTCCGGTGAGATGGAGCGCTCTGATAGGCCTGCCCCTCCCTGGACGAGTAGGAACACACAACCAGATGATAAAGGTTCCCCACTTCTCGAAGAGGAACTCTGTCAGACATGGACGGTAGTTCAATGTTTGTGAATTAAATGGTGGATTGACCGTGATGGAGAACGCGTGACGTGTGTCTAGCTTAGGCGGGGTCTCTTTGAGTTGAGGTTGAGGACCTTTGTAAATGGACTGCATTTATATCGCATTTCCCTAACCAGTGGCCACTCAAAGCACTGTACAATACTGCCTCACAATCACCCATTCATACACACATTCACAGTCAGCTATGCAAGTCGACAGCCAGCTCGTCGGGAGCATTCCGGGCTTAGGTGCCTTGCTCAGGGACACCTTGACACGGCTAGGTGGAGCCGGGATCGAACTAGCAACCTTTCGGTTACAAGTCAACCCACTCTAGCTCCTGAGCCCTTGTGTGAAACTGTAGAATAAAGCTAACAAAGGTTTGCATTAGGGATGTAGTTTTTAAAATTAATTAATACATTAAAACTTTTTTCTTCTCAATGTCTGTCTTCAGGTCATCGCCCTGGTGATGGTGGCCATCGGGGTGTACGCCCGTGTGTCCAAGCATGCAGGTAACACCTCCTGTTCAGACGGAGTCACATCGTCACTAGTGTTTAGCGTCATCTCAGATGTTCCTGATGCTCCGCAGGGGAAAGGCTTGAAAACATTGATGATTAATGTAGAGGATAATGTTAGACTACAAAACACACATCATGTGTCACTATGACAAGCTCAGACACGATGGCTGACTGACTAACGGCCTAGTGGCATCTCTCAGAGTCCTGGCTTTGATAAAACTAAGTACAATTGATCTAAATGCATATTGAAGGGCTGTAGGTAAGAGTGGAGCGTTGTAAACAGAGAGACGCCTCCTACTCCCTGCCTTCCTCCTCCAATGAGAAACATTCCATTCAAGTGATAAACAGATGAGATAGATTCCCCGGCCAATCAGGGAAGAGATGCCCTGATAAGTCAGAGATGAGCCGGTAAACAAAAGATCTTCAAGATGATATCAAGAATGTTTTCCTGTCCAAACGGGTATTAGTGTCAAGAATCAGTCATCCTCATGTTTGTTCTTCTGCTCTGTTCTTCTGCTCTGCTCTGTTCTTCTGCTCTGTTCTTCTCGGCTGTTTTTCTCTGTTTTTCTTGTCTGTTCTTCTCATCTAATCATCTGTTCTTCTTGTCTGTTCTTCTAATCCGATCTTCTCTGTTCTTCTGCTCTGTTCTTCTCATCCGTTCTTCTCTGTTTTTCTTGTCTGTTCTTCTCATCCAATCATCTGTTCTTCTGCTCTGTTCTTCTGCTCTGTTCTTCTCATCCATTCTTCTCTGTTCCCCTGCTCCATTCTTCTCCCCAGAGACGGCCATGGCTGGCCTGTCCGTGGACCCGGCCATGCTGCTGATGGCGGTGGGGGTGCTGATGTTCCTCATCACCTTCTGTGGCTGCGTGGGCTCCCTGCGCGAGAACATCTGCCTCCTGCAGATAGTGAGTCCCTACTGGCCTCCAGGAGCCTACTGGCCCCCAGGAACCTGCTAGTCCCCAGGAACCTACTAGTCCTCAGGAACCTGCTAGTCCCCTTACTGGGACATTCCTAGTCCTGGAGGAAGCATGATGGTTACTGTATAGGACAGAGAGGGCCTTCCTTTGGTACTACAGAGTAGCCATCAAGGCGTTCTTCCAAGACTTCCAGGTTATTTTATCAGAGTAAAATATTTGAAGTCACATCAGCTTGAAAACATGTTTTTGTGGGTCGCAAAACCAGATTCTTGGGTCCTTTGGGAGAAATGTAAATGCTGGCCCATAGCCCGCGGTGGGAACACCCGTCTCCTGTCATCTAGGGCCCGGTTGTTGCTTTCGATTAAGAAATGAACTTCAAAAACTCCATATAAACATTGCAACATGATAATTATCCATCACAGATGCACCGTGTGTATATTCTGAGAAACATTTTGTAACACTAAAACACCAAGCCTCTCAAAACTCTCCAGCAGAGATGAACGTGCAGAATCGAGCAGCGCATGTGGTCTGAAAGCCCTCATCGTCCCTCCACTAGCGCTCTCCTCTCACCGGTGTAAACTTGTTGCTGTTCCTTCTGCCCTCCGTCCAGTTCTGCGTCTTTCTCATCCTGATCTTCCTGCTCCAGTTGGCTGCTGGGATCATGGGGTTTATCTTCTCCGATAAGGTACGACGCAGGGACCGTCGGGGACCGTCTTGAGAGGTGTGCGCCTCATGTTGGGTCTGTTTACAAGTGTTGTTTGTGTTGTTTTCCAAGGCGAGGGCCAAAGTGACGGAGCTCATCAACGACGCAGTCATCCACTACAGAGATGACCTGGATCTCCAGAATCTCATTGACTACGGTCAGAGAGAGGTGAAAAAAACCTTTAATTATAGAGAATTTAGAGCTGCACTAGTAAGTAAAGTAAAATTTATTCATAAGGCACATTTAAAAACAGTTTTCACTGGCCAAAGTGCCGTACATGGTGCAAAGAGACATATAAAGGAACACATACCACATACATAGACATAGATAAAAAAATAAAAAAATAAAAAACCATAAAAAATAAACGAGATATCACAAAAGGGGGGGAAAGGCCAGGGAGAAAAGGTGTGTTTTAAGCCTAGATTTAAAAATGGTGATGGAAGGAGCGTTTCTGACTGCAGGCGGCAGCTCGTTCCAAAGGCGGGGGGCAGCCACAGCAAAAGCCCTGTCACCCCTCTGTTTAAGCCTAGTGCGTGGAACGTGTAGGAGACCCAAACTACCTGATCTAAGGGACCTGGGTGCTGAGTGGTGGTGGATGAGCTCTGTGATGTAGGGCGGGGCCAGGCCATTGAGGGCTTTAAAAACCATAAGTACGGTTTTAAAATTAATTCTGTGCTGGATGGGCAACCAGTGGAGGGATGCTAGGATGGGGGTTAGATGAGAGTGAAAATGTAACTATGTTCCATTTTCACTGCAGCTGTTTAATCCATTAAAGCTTTGTGAACTAGAAAGGTGTAATAAATGAGTAGTAAATAAAGTTTTCAGTCGGGTCTGTTCTGTTCTGTGTGTAGTTTGGCTGTTGCGGCGGCTCAGCGTTCACAGACTGGCAGCACAACATGTACTTCAACTGCACGTCAGAGAACCTGAGTCGGGAGCGCTGCTCCGTGCCCTACTCCTGCTGCCTCATCTCCAAGGACGAGGTGGGAGAGACCAAATGACCTGGGGACGAGTCCCAATGACAAAATGACCTGGGGACGAGTCCCAATGACAAAATGACCTGGGGACGAGTCCCAATGACTAGATGACCTGGGGACCAGTCCCAATGACTAAATGACCTGGGGACGAGTCCCAATGACTAGATGACCGGGGTTTGAGTCCCAATGACAAAATGACCTGGGGACCAGTCCCAATGACTAGATGACCTGGGGACGAGTCCCAATGACTAAATGACCTGGGGACGAGTCCCAATGACTAAATGACCTGGGGACCAGTCCCAATGACTAGATGACCTGGGGACGAGTCCCAATGACAAAATGACCTGGGGACCAGTCCCAATGACTAGATGACCTGGGGACGAGTCCCAATGACTAAATGACCTGGGGACCAGTCCCAATGACTAAATGACCTTGGGACCAGTCCCAATGACTAGATGACCTGGGGACGAGTCCCAATGACTAAATGACCTGGGGACGAGTCCCAATGACTAAATGACCGGGGTTTGAGTCCCAATGACTAGATGACCTGGGTTTGAGTCCCAATGACTAAATTACTTAATGATCTGGGTTTGAGTCCCAATGACTAAATGACCTGGGGACGAGTCCCAATGACTAGATGACCTGGGTTTGAGTCCCAATGACAAAATGACCTGGGTTTGAGTCCCAATGACTAGATGACCTGGGTTTGAGTCCCAATGACTAGATGACCTGGGTACAAATACCAATGACTAAATGACCGGGGTTTGAGTCCCAATGACTAGATGACCTGGGTTTGAGTCCCAATGACTAAATTACTTAATGACCTGGGTTTGAGTCCCAATGACTAAATGACCTGGGGACGAGTCCCAATGACTAGATGACCTGGGTTTGAGTCCCAATGACAAAATGACCTGGGTTTGAGTCCCAATGACTAGATGACCTGGGTTTGAGTCCCAATGACTAAATTACTTAATGACCTGGGTTTGAGTCCCAATGACTAAATGACCTGGGGACGAGTCCCAATGACTAGATGACCTGGGTTTGAGTCCCAATGACAAATTACAATGACCTGGGTTTGAGTCCCCAATGACTAGAATGACCTGGGTTGAGTCCCAATGACTAGATGACCTGGGTTCGAAATACCCAATGACTAAATGACCGGGTTTGAGTCCCAATGACTAAGATGACCTGGGTTTGAGTTCCCAATGACTAAAATTACTTAATGACCTGGATTTGAGTCCCAATGACTAAATGACCTGGGGACGAGTCCCAATGACTAGATGACCTGGGTTTGAGTCCCAATGACAAAATGACCTGGGTTTGAGTCCCAATGACTAGATGACCTGGGTTTGAGTCCCAATGACTAAATTACTTAATGACCTGGGTTTGAGTCCCAATGACTAAATGACATGGGGACGAGTCCCAATGACTAAATTACTTAATGACCTGGGTTTGAGTCCCAATGACTAAATTACTTAATGACCTGGGTTTGAGTCCCAATGACTAGATGACCTGGGGACGAGTCCCAATGACTAAATTACTTAATGACCTGGGTTTGAGTCCCAATGACAAAATGACCTGGGTTTGAGTCCCAATGACTAAATGACCTGGGTTCGACTCCCAATGATAGGTTCGAGTTCCAATGACTAAATGACCTGTTGTCTGAGTCCCAATGACTAAACGACCAGGGTTCGCATCCCAATGACTGAAGTCCTTGAGATGGATTCTAAAACCCCACTACCTGCACCCTTATCACTCCCCCCACTATCTCCAGTAAGATGCTTTGGTTCCAGTCCTACACGTGTTGACGTGTGTGTTCCCTCCAGGCCGTGATCAATACCATGTGTGGCAGCGGCCTCCAGCTTCAGAACTTCCTGGAGGCGGCGAAGGTGATCTACACCAATGGCTGCATTGACAAGCTGGTGGACTGGATCCACAGCAACCTGTTCGTCCTGGGGGGCGTGGCACTTGGGCTAGCCATCCCTCAGGTGAGGCCGCTACACACTACACTATATACACAACACACAACACAAGGGGCTACATATTACACCACACTACACAAGCACCTACACACTACACAATGAGCTACACACACTACACAAGGACCTACACACTACACAAGGACCTAGAGAGAGAGAGAGAGAGAGAGAGAGAGAGAGAGAGAGAAGAGACAGAGAGAGAGAGAGAGAGAGAGAGAGAGAGAGAGAGAGAGAGAGAGAGAGAGAGAGAGAGAGAGAGAGAGAGAGAGAGAGAGAGAGAGAGAGAGAGAGAGAGAGAGAGAGAGAGAGAGAGAGAGAGAGAGAGAGAGAGAGAGGAGAGAGAGAGAGAGAGAGAGAGAGAGAGAGAGAGAGAGAGACTGAGACTGAAGTGGTCTTATTGGTCCCTGAGGTTAAACGTTAGAGACCCCCCTGGGGTCGATGTATACACGGAAGGAGTATAGGAACTCTGTTGTACCCAAAGTGAAACCGTCTGAAACCTGAACCTCTTGTATCTCCACTACACAGCTGGTAGGGATCATACTGTCCCAGATCCTGATCAACCAGATCAGGGAACAGATAGATCTCCAAAACTACAATCAAAGGCACCAGTCGGACCCCTGGCGCTGATGTCGGCCCCCAGGACCTGACAGGAGAACCAGGAACAGTTAACAAAAGCAACTGAGATCAGCATGAGGGCTCTTGCTGGTTTGAGAGGACTTCTGGTGTCTACTTGCAACACATTGGAAACGTTTAGTGGATTTCCCCAAGGAAGGGACGGGACTGGAACGTGACTGAACAGAAACAGTGTTTACGCGAAGCGTCAGGCTGGTCTTGCTTCGCCCTCTGGTGGATGAAAACGGGACTTGACTTAATCGCTATTTTTCAAAACTCGACAAATTTCCAGCCTTATTTTGTCTTCCAAAAGACTCCATGATCCCCGGTAGATAGTTGCACATCTGTATCTATACATTTAAGTGTAATGCAAATGACAATGAGACATTATGTGTTACTTTTACGTTACTTTTAAGGCAGATCGGGTGGTTTATTCTGTCCTCTGAGCTTTCCCAAGCATTGGAAGACTTTAAGGAGATGCCTGAAAATCAGACTTTATTAAGATTCATTTTAATATTAATCGTTTTTATATCTTAAATGTTACACCAACGATGCATCTATTCATTAAACTTTTCAAGTATGACTGAAGCAAGATTTTCTCTGTTCCAGTTTTCACAAATTGAAAAGTAGATATTGAATTAGTTTTGCTGCCAGAAAAGCTTTAAACACTGGCTAGTTTTAATTTTTAGGTTATGAACTATTAATGAGAACGAGGGCTTTAAAAATTACTTTTAATTGCGCCCCCAGTATTCCGTCTCTCCGCCTGTTCATGTTCATGAAGTAGCCCGCCTCCTGGTGGCAGGTTCGGTTCACTACAGCACATTGCCTAACCATCAACTCAGCACACGCTCTGTATTCGACTGCTCTGGTTAACACTGGTAGGATGAGACAACTCTTACCATTATTCGCTGAGGTTCACTCTACACTTTCTGTTCATTATTTAGGATAATGTTGTGTTTATCAATTTGATTTGTCATGGAGATTAATGTTCCCATTAGAGCTCCTCATTAATTTGCATGTCATAGATCATATATTACAGATTAATGGGAGATTAAATAAGGCTTTATTTGAAGATCGTTTTTTTTAAGCATAACCGTAACACAGAATAAACTGCTAAATGACAGTAATTAAAACATACACAATATAAATATGCTTTGGACAGTAGGGTCAACTTTGAAACAAACCTACCTTTCTTGAAATGAATAAATACTTGAGCAACTTGGGGACATGATCCAACCATCGCCTCAACATTAAAGATGAGGGTCTGAAGAACACACACAGCACACGCACACTGAAACATGACACTATAAAAGTTCAGGACTTCAGCATCTTTCAGGAGGAACGTTCTGGGTTCTGGAGAAGAGATCGTATCTGAGCCGCCGGTCGGAACATCGATAACGTTTCTGCAGCATCCGCGAAATCCCGACGTGAGAACAAATGGGCTTCGCTCTTTGGACCTTCGGCCGGTTGGTGTGTGGAGTCCAGCGGTCCTCATGTGTGAAAGACAAGAGATGACGATCTATTTTTCATCTTGCCAACTATTATGGAATGAAAATAAGAAGCCATTATTTACTGCTCTGTGTGTGTGTGTGTGTGTGTGTGTGTGTGTGTGTGTGTGTGTGTGTGTGTGTGTGTGTGTGTGTGTGTGTGTGTGTGTGTGTGTGTGTGTGTGTGTGTGTGTGTGTGTGTGTGTGTGTGTGTGTGTGAGAGTGTGTACGACCATGTGTGTGTTTGTGTATGTGTGAGTGTACGACTGTGTGTGTGTGTGTGTGTGTGTGTATGAGTGAGTGTATGACCGTGTGTGTGAGTGTACGAACGGTGTGTGTGTGTGTATATGAGTGAGTGTACAACCAAATGTGTGTGTGTGTGTGTAGGTGTGTGTGTGTGTGTGTGTGTGTGTGTGTGTGTGTGTGTGTGTGTGTGTGTGTGTGTGTGTGTGTGTGTGTGTGTGTGTGTGTGTGTGTGTGTGTGTGTGTGTGTGTGAACGTGTGTGTGTTTGTGTCTGAGTGAGTGTGCGGCCGTGTGTGTGTTTATTTGTGAGTGATTGTACGACTGTGCGTGTGTGTGTGTTTGTGTGTGAGTGATTGTACAACCATGTGTGTGTTTGTGTTCCAGAGAGAGAGGGTGGGAGTAAGGGAGTGGGTGGGGAGGAGTGGGTGGAGTGAGTGTAGTCTGGGCTGCAGTCAGGGGGCTGCTAGGAGCTGCTCTGTGTGTGGTCCTGACTCACCACACACACACACACACACACACACACACACACACACACACACACACACACACACACACACACACACACACACACACACACACACACACACACAGGAGAAGCAGAGCATTGTGCTCAGCCTGATACACTTCCAAGTGCGCTGTCACAATAACACGGCCGTCCACGGCGACACAGGGGCTGCACAGAGTATGAGAGGTTGAAATGCCAACATGAACACATTTTGGGACTTTTACCTTCAAAAAAATAGAGGCCTATACCTTTTAGCCTTAAAGTAACAGCTATTTTCAACGTCCAACGGACACATAAGTCACATATATTTTTTATTTAAATCCTTTTTTTTAGGGCTGTATACCCGTAATCAACTTTTACATATTTTTTTCGAGACTTCTGGGCCGTATGAAAAAAATAAAAACTACTTCTGGCCTTATAACTTTCAAATAGTGATTTGAAACAGACTATGGTGACTCGGTCATTGTGTACATCATTAATACGATTAAAAGCATCTCCCTCTCATCCCCATCCTGGCACACACATCTCAGAAGTGAGATTATGTGAGGTGAGTTTCCTTCTGGTCCTTAACTGTGGGCTTAGATATTGTTTTGGTATTCACACATTCTTCCCCCGGAGACTATCGCTGCGGCTTGTAGGACATGGACATCCAACGTCCAAGTGCGGTCACGTGATTCCACTTGCCACTCCCCACTGACGTCACTGGCTAATCGCGCGGGAGAGCTTCACCAAGATGACAACGATAACGAGTAACTGCAATTAATGACTGAAACAACCTAATTGTGATTGCAAAAACATGCAATTGTGAAATGTGTTTTTGATGGGTCCACTCCTTAAGCTAACGTATTTATCAACGATAGCAGACACTTTAAATAATAGTTATAGGCCTAATTAGGCCTACACGCAACTCATTTATCTCAACGAAATTTCAAATAGTAGGCTAGCCTATAGGCCTATAGATACATATACATATAAAGGAAAATACGAAAATGAAATGGCTAAAGTTAATGCAAAATTATGATGTAGTCGAGTACAAACATGTCTACTCTCATATTGCAGTCTTTGGAAGTTAATTCTGACTGATATAGGCCTACTGTTATTTTCCACAGCATGACATAAAACATCTCAGGAAGAGGTAGTGCTCCACTTTGTTGGAGAATCTCCATACTGAAGGGTATAGTTCTTCTGAAGCAGATGTGCTGTGAATTCCAATATTAACACAACCGTAACAATGACCTACAAAAATGTTTGTGTGTGTGTGTGTGTGTGTGTGTGTGTGTGTGTGTGTGTGTGTGTGTGTGTGTGTGTGTGTGTGTGTGTGTGTGTGTGTGTGTGTGTGTGTGTGTGTGTGTGTGTGTGTGTGTGTGTGTGTGTGTGTGTGTTTGTGCATTCATTGCAGACGGTTTGCTCATTTCACGGAGGAGGGCAGAGATGGCAAGAGGAACTCTACCACCTTGGTATCCCGAGGAAGCGCAAAGTGTCCGAAATGGAGGAGACATATTTGTCTTTTCTTTATTGGTTTGTTTGAAAAGAAGAGCAGCAAATAAAATTGATAATAATGGATACCAATTTTTCTATTTATTTTATTAGTTTCAGTGTGGAGAAACTGTTCCCAAGAGGCTGAGCTTTCAGGAAGGGTTACAGCAATCTTGCACAGTCTAACGAGCGCAAAGGAAACTTCCCCGTTCTACTGCTCTTTCCTCATTTCATGACAGCTACTATAAGAACAGCAAGTCACTAAAGAAATGGAATCGTTTTACTTAGCTTCGACTCTTGCAGCAGGAGAAATCGTGGCTCTTTCTCCAAGAGCCTAGTCGCTGAGCTCCCATTTACCGAGAAGCTGCAGCACAGTACTTTGGGTTAGCCATAAGTTACCCGTGTAGAACGTTGCATCAAATTATTTCCGTAAAATCAGTTATTTTATTTGGTCTTCACCAAACTAAAACTCCAGGCAGGTTGTCAGCCCGACATCTAACCCAGAGTGCCCTCCATTTAAATAAATAAATTAGAATCAGTTAAGATAGCCTACTAGGCTATCTATTGCTTAATAAGGGAACAAAATGGTGATTTGGCTTATGGCACTCATGAAAGTCCTTGCGCAACAATATGAATTTTAAGAACTGGGTTTTGGTGGTTCCCCACATGCGTAAGATAATGTAATAATTGCAAAGCAAACCAGTTCTGTTCCCTCTTTATTCATTTGTCACGTGAAGTCGTTCCCCATTTTTTTTTTTTATTATATCAATATTATTTAAACTAAAATAAATAAAAATAAAGAGAAAAGTCGACTTCCTCTAGCTTTCAATTAAATCCTGTTATTTGCTAGTTTTAATCCGACTGTACATTACTTTGAAGGATGAACCTCAGTTTTGGGATTTAGACCTCACTTGACCTGACTCCCAAAGGTCCACGGTGCAATGTTTTTCTTTTTTACCACTGGGATGCTGACGGCATTACCCGCCTAAATCTTTTTCCTTTGGTGGCCCTCAGTCAAATTTTGGGCTAAATTGGCCCTCAGCTGTCAAAACTTTGAGAACCCCTGTTGTAGACCAACTTCGGAAAACTGTAGTTCCACCGTAGAAACGCTAGAGGTCAGCAATGACGTCGGTTAGGAAAAGTGGAGTCGAATTCATTTTAAACAGCGCTGTCTTTTCCTATGTTCGAAAGGAAGCACATTTTCATCTCTCCTTGACCCGATGACGTTTTCCACAAAGGTTAAGTAAAGGAGGCATAAAGGTTAGGAGATTTGACTCGAGGAATTGGGACACAGCTAGAGTCTCACCGCGTCAGCACTTGGACGTTGGATGTCCATGTCCTACAGGCTGCAGCGAGACCTTACTCCCCGGAGAGGGGGATGGGATTGGATCCCTCTCCCCCCCTCACCACCACCCCCACCACCACCAGTAGGCCCACATACCAGTGGTGGGGCACTGGACAGACACTCAACCAGGCTGAGACACAATACTACTTTGTTTGAAACTCTCTTCAATCCAAACTTTATCCCGCATCTCGAACAGCGCCTCTGGACTCTGGAGCCCCGCAGCGATGCGGGATCGCTCGGATTCCTCCTGGAAAGTTTGTGCTGCTGGGAAGTGGGTGGTGGTGCGGGGGTCATATTACACCCAGTCTGAGCTTTTCCAGTCCGCTCCTTCGACGTGGGGGAGGGCGACCTCCAACTTTTCTCGGCCTGATTTCTTTTTACGCGCAGGGAAATAAAAAACTTCCAAACGGTGGAATTACTGCGTGAAGCGACCGTTTCTTTTTGGGTTTGATGTTTAATGTAGTGTTTCTGTAGAACATACCCGGGATCCGACCATGAATCCGTTTCCGAGGATGTTTGGGTAAGAAAAGAAGAGTTGGAGACCGCGTCAGAGCTCCGAAGAATCCTTGATAATAGTTATTTACAATGCGGGACCTGGGATCAAATCTGGGATTACATCTGGAGACCGAAGAAGACGTCATCCCTTACAGGACCTACAGCGCTGGAATAACAAAACACTAGAATAAAAGTCTTTTTTTTCCTCGGGGTGCAAAGTTGCAGGTCCGAAACCCCCAAAATGTCCTCCCAGGGCAGTGGCCCTATTGTTGCAGTGCTCGGAATGGTGATGTGCGCCCTGGCCGCCTCCCTCCTAGGCTCCTCTCACGCCGTTTTGTCTCCAAACGGTACGGTATTGGAAGACCCCTGCAAGAAGACGACGACCTGTGAGGTCCTGAGGTACAACACATGCTTGGGGTCGGCCCTACCCTACACGCACACGTCGCTCATCCTGGCCGAAGACTCCACGACTCAAGAGGAAGCCTTCGAGAAGCTGACCATGTGGTCCGGTAAGCCTCCAGTGGAAAAGTTGTTGCTGTCCGATCGAGGGCAAATATAGATTTGAAACCCGGTCCAAAAAGGATACTAAACCAGTGCAATGTAGACCCCATAACCACAAGCGCATCTTCATGTTTAAATAAGTAGGCCTAGGCCTTATAAATCATCCTTCAGCAATATTTTTTCTAGAGTATCGCATGCATCTCTCATTAATAAAAAGATTTGCAGTATAGGCCTACTTGCATACCAAGTCATGATTACTTACACTTATAATGTCACATAGCGTAAAATGTAAATCGGATGCCAATTATTTAAATGAGTCTTTAGGAAAACGGATGCAATCATCGTCAATGATGATGATGATGAGGATGTCGCCAGGGTCATAAACCACCAGATATCCTCCGGTTTCCCATCCGGAAGAGTCCTTCAGGAAGCAGTGGTGTCATCGAGTCGATAAGGATATTGCGTGTGAGGGAGAGAGGAGAGTCACCATTGTAAACATAAGCACACTTTACTGATTATAAACACACACATTGTCGTCCTGGATACAACCAACTGATCCTCCAGTGCGTGTCCAGTGAAAGTTAAAGATCAGAGCGAATTGTCTTAACTAAACAGCGTCTAGTCGAGGTTTTGAGTGTCTGCTCAGGAGCCCTTCAGCAGAGCAGCTGGTCCGAAGGAGGTCTGTGTGTGTTGTTTAGACACAAATCATCTCTTGTTGACGATGAACCCCTCTAGTGCGTCCACATTAGCCTAGCTACCATATTAGCCATAACACTAGGAAGGATCCCTCACCCCAGGTTAAAGATCAAGGCAAGCCCTGATTTGGCAGGAGGGAACTTCAATATATATATTATATATATATGGCCTGAACCTCCTTTCTCCACACGTTACACACATTTAACAACTTTCTTTGAGAGAGAGAGAGAGAGAGAGAGAGAGAGAAGAGAGAGGAGAGAGAGAGAGAGAGAGAGAGAGAGAGAGAGAGAGAGAGAGAGAGAGAGAGAGAGAGAGAGAGAGAGAGAGAGAGAGAGAGAGAGAGAGAGAGAGAGAATACCTGGGTTCAAGTCCCAATGACAAAATGACCAGGGTTCGAGCCACTGAACTTTCTCCGCAGCGTTACACATTTGAGACCCCAACCACTCACTGACACGCTGTGAGAATGCAACGTGTTTCCAACTGAAACCCAAAGTGACTCTGGGGGGGCGCTTACACCCCACCTTAACGAATCAGCTCCCTAAACAGACCCTGAAAACCCACCTTTCTAAGACCCCTTTCCCCACAGCCCCCCTCCTTCCCTTTTCTCCCCGTCCTCCCATCTTCTCACTAACATACATTCTTATTAAATGACTTTATTTTGTGTTCACTCAGTGAAGCTCCCCTAAGACGTATTTGGGCAGCAGTACCTCGTGAGGTACAGCGGGGTCGGCCTGATTGAACGCAATGTCGCTCGGCCAAGTGTCGAGGTGTCCCTGAGCAAGGCACCTCACTCCCAACTGCTCCCGAACGATCTTGCGTGGCCGAACGTCGCCGTCGGTGTGTGAATGTGTGCACAAACGGGTGAATCGGAGGCAGTATTGTAAAAAGCGCTTTGGGTAAAAGCGCGCTATAAATGCAGTCCATTCACCATTTATCTAGAAACGTGCTGCATGAATCGTATGTATCATAATCACCGCTCACGTCGTTCCGCGCTGTTACCCCCCCCCCCCCCGTACCCCCAGGTCTGCGGAACGCGCCTCGCTGCTGGTCGGTCATCCGGCCCCTGCTGTGTGCCGTCTACATGCCCAAGTGCGAGCAGGGCCTGGTGGAGCTTCCCAGCCAGGCGGTCTGCCTCGCCACGCGGAGGCCCTGCAGCATCGTGGACCAGGAGAGGGGCTGGCCCGACTTCCTCAAGTGTGAGGAGAACCACAAGTTCCCCGCCGGCTGCTCGGTACGGCTGCTTTCTGATCCGGTCTCTCATTGGTCCTCCGTCGTGAGGACGTTGTTTCATGATCTGGTCTCTCATTGGTCCCCCCGTGAGGATGTTGTTTCTGATCTGGTCTCTCATTGGTCCTCGTCGTGAGGACGTTGTTTTATGATCCGGTCTCTCATTGGTCCACCCGTGATGACGTGTTTCATGATCCGGTCTCTCATTGGTCCCCCGTGATGATGTGTTTCATGATCTGGTCTCTCATTGGTCCCCCGTGAAGACATGTTTTCATGATCCAGCTCTCATTGGTCCCCCGTGATGACGTGTTTCATTGGTGCTGGTCCTGTGTGTTGATCTGATGTCTTTTGTTTGTTCAAACTGTGTGTTACAAAGTGATAACGGTTGTTCAAACTGTGTGTTACAAAGTGATAACGGTTGTTCAAACTGTGTGTTAGAAAGGGGTAACAGAGACCTACAAATACACACACTAGACTCAGAGACCCAGGCCTACACATAACCAGGCTACTCTCAGAGACCCATGCCTACAAACACACACACCCGCACGCTAGACTCAGTGACCGAGTCCTACACACACACACACACACTCATGCTGGCCACCAGAGAACCACAACAGAAAGACGCTCATTCTGCTCCAGTTGTTAAAACTCCTTCTCTCCCCCCCCGCCCGCCCGCCCCCCTCAGAACGAGGGGCAGAAGCTGAAGTTCAACACGTCCGGTCAGTGCGAGGCCCCGCTGGTGAAGACGGACATTGCTTCCAGCTGGTACAAGGACGTGGAGGGCTGCGGGATCCAGTGTGACAACCCCCTGTTCACCGAGGAGGAGCACACCGACATGCACGCCTACATCGCCTACTTCGGCTCCATCACCATGCTCTGCACCTTCTTCACCCTGGTGAGCGCCACTTCTACACCTCCCACAATGCCCCCGGGAAGCTGTTGGCGTACTGAGATGTACAGCTCATCACAATGAGTTAAAGAGCGGGTTGATCAGTGTTTGTAGTAGGATGTGTTAAAAACAGGTAGGAAACAATAAGCATTAAGTCGCGCTAACATGTATTGCTAAGTACCTATTAACATGTATTGACTTATTACTTGTTATTATTACAGGGTTATTAATTCCCCTTCTGTGTTTTACCTGCAGAGTGATTTAATTCATGTTTCACTAATGCTCATGCATTGAATGGGAATACATTCACCAAACTACTTAAAATATCGACCACTCAGTTGAGTTGTCTAACCGTCGAGTCGTCTTGACTGTCGGGTTGTCTGACTGTAAGGGAGTGGTCTAACCGTCGAGTTGTGTAAACGTTGAGTTGCGCCGCTACCAGTCAAGGATTTGCGGGGACACTAAATCAATCGTCCCATGTTTTTCCCCCCACCGCGCCAGGCGACGTTTCTGGCCGACTGGAAGAACTCCAACCGCTACCCGGCAGTCATCCTGTTCTACATCAACGCCTGCTTCTTCGTGGGCAGCATCGGCTGGCTGGCCCAGTTCCTCGACGGCGCGCGCAAGGAGATCGTTTGCAAGAGAGACAACACCATGCGCCTCGGCGAACCCTCGTAAGAAACAAAGAGTCACTCGTGTTAATCCGGAGCATCTACTGATGTCTGGGGTCCGCATTGTTCAGGAAGTAGAGCGGGTTGGATGGTAACCTGAAGGTTGCTAGTTCGATCCCCGGCTCCTCCTAGACGAGGGGTCGAGGTCCCTCAGGACGCCTCAAAGTAACTGCTCCCGACAAGCTGGCTGTCGCCTTGCGTGGTTGAATCCGCCGTGGGTGTGTGAATGTGTGTGTGAATCGTTGTAAGCCGCTTTGGAAATTAATTAAATTTCCAAAGTGGCGAAAATTTAATTAATTAACAGAAAATGCATTACATTTTAATTAAGTATCATCTTAAATAAAATAAGATAATACATTAATGATGGTACACACAATTCAGCTTTTTTCTTCTTCTTCTGAAAACTATAAGCAAATTAAGACTCAGAAAAAGCTAAATGCCCTAAATGTAAATGTACCGGGGCAGAGTCCCAGTGTTTACATCAGAACAGGCTCAGATGTGGTTGGCAGTGGGTGGGAGTGGTGAATCAGGACTAGGCTGGAGTAGTTTACACTTGGAAATTGGATCAACCGGCTACGAAAACAAATGCCCTGAGGCATCAAAAAATTGGCAGATTTTACATTAGGTGTTAAGTGTCACACTCTATGCACCATATGATTTTCTAGCGGTATTATAATCAAATTATTCCTCCTCCTTCTCCTCCTCCTCCCTTTCCTTCTCTGCTCTTCCTCCAAATCCCCTTCTCCTCCTTCTCCCCTTCCTCATCCTCTCCCTCACCTCCTCATTCTCTCCCTCCTCTTCATCCTCCTCTTCCTCCTCCAGCTCCTCAGAGACTCTCTCCTGCGTCACCATCTTCATCATCGTGTACTACTCGCTGATGTCTGGAGTGATCTGGTTCGTGATGCTAACCTACGCCTGGCACACCTCCTTCAAGGCACTGGGCACCACCCAGCAGCCGCTGACCGGACGCACCTCCTACTTCCACATGATCACCTGGTCCGTGCCTTTCGTCCTCACCGTCGCCATCCTGGCCATCGCAGAGGTAGGAGGACCCCCTGGGAGAAGGGAAGACCACCTAGACAACGGGAGGGGATCATTGCGTCCTCTTCGTCGTAATAAGAATAGTAATAACTTGGTTGACGGAGGACCTTTGGTCAGGAGAACTACGAAGATGGAAGTCCATTCTGATTTTTTAACACCAGATCCCAGGAGGCACTCCATCAACCATCACGTGATTCTTGAACCGCGGGGTAGATCACTATGAGGCCTCTTGTGCTGAAGGAAATGACGGCAGCCTCCCCAGACCAACATGCAATCGTAGATTGAGCTTGGTGTGGCAATAGCCAGGCTACCTCATCGGGGTCGCTATCCTCTCTGTTTTAGGTGTTTATTAAATGTGTTAAGCGGAGTACTTCTTGTTCCCCCGCCTGCAGGTGGATGGGGACTCTGTCAGCGGTATCTGCTTCGTGGGCTATAAGAACTACCACTACCGTGCCGGATTCGTGCTCGCACCCATCGGTGTCGTGCTGGTCGTCGGGGGCTACTTCCTGATCCGAGGTAAGCGCGGACTGGTTATACTGGTTCTGTACTGGTTCGCTTCGTCAAGTAAATATATGAACAGCACACACTTGGTTTGACTTTTGCTGGCTATCGCGTTCTGTTTGGTAGATGAGGGTAAAACAATCAATTGTGCTATTTTGTATATTTGGCTTTAAGTCCACTTCCCGTCCTGAAATACATCTGCTAAGTGAATCCCCCTAATGTTGGGACCCGTTTGAATGTTAGGACACAATATTCCCTTGCTTTGAGATGAAAACCAAATACATTTACTTTCAAATCTGTCTTTTCGGGGAAGTGTCCATATATGCAACGCGAAATGCAAAAACTTTTTTTCTGCTTGTTTTCTAAAAAACGTTTAATTGGATGTCTTCAAGTTAATCCGTTTACCAAATCAAGTAACAGCGCAACCTTTCTTCCAGGGGTCATGACCTTGTTCTCAATCAAGAGCAACCACCCGGGACTGCTGAGCGAGAAGGCCGCCAGTAAGATCAACGAGACCATGCTGAGACTCGGTACGTGCCGTCCCCCCCGCCCTCACACCAGACGACCTTTAGAGACGAAAACACTTGCAGGGAGAATAGGGGCAGATTTTCAGTGAAAAAAAAAGGGCGGGTCAAGTACAAATACAAGAATAGCAGATCTGGGAACAGATCTGGGCTTTGGGCTGAGTTGCAAAACAACTGCTGATACAGCAGCAGACAGGGCCCAGACCAGTGGGACCTGTTGGTCCGAAGAGATTCACAGCGTTGTTCCCAACTTTTTTGTCCCATTTTCTATTTCTACACACACCACACACATCCAGATTAACTTTTAAAACTATTATTTTTATTATTCTTTATCCAAAACATATCATCAAAAAGTTGTATGTTATTATTCTGCAACCTCCCCGACCCCAATATGCAAATCGGCGACCCCAAATTTGCTCGCGACCCAGCAGTTGGGAACCACCAGATTAACCCCTGCATCCCGGGGACCCAGCTCAGACCTTCATGTGTTCACCATTCCCCCAACATTAATCCACTCACAGTAGTTTCTTACCCGTGAGATGTGTCCTCCTTCCTCCTCAGGGATATTCGGGTTCCTGGCCTTCGGCTTCGTCTTCATCACCTTCGGCTGCCACTTCTACGACTTCTTCAACCAGGCCGAGTGGGAGCGAAGCTTCAGGGAATACGTGCTGTGAGTTTCAAACCCTCAAACCTTTATTCAACCGCTCAAACATACGACACCAATCACGTCCTGTTGTTTAGCGGATTATAACATCAGAAACTGTTTTATAATATATATTTATAATATATATTATATATTTATTTATAAATATAAATATAATTTATAATATATAAATACTGTATAAATATATATAACAGTTATGCCCTCAAGCTACGATTAATACAAACTTTGATTGCTGAGATTGTAATCCACAGCTAAATCTGCTAGCGGCACACCTAATGCAGCGCTAACACACGCTAGACGGAACATCCCTCAATTCCATGGCCTTAGACGTGATATATAACCATAAACATAACCGGAACATAACAACAATATTATAGAAATATATTTTTTTAACAATATGACATTACAATAACAACAATTCTTCTAAATTGTTATTAATCATTTGTTGCTCCAGCTGCGAGGCCAACGTCACCATCGCCTCTCAGACCAACAAGCCGATCCCAGAGTGCACCATCAAGAACCGGCCCAGCCTGATGGTGGAGAAGATCAACCTGTTCTCCATGTTCGGCACCGGCATTGCCATGAGCACCTGGGTCTGGACCAAGGCCACCATCCTCATCTGGAAACGCACCTGGTGCAGGTGAGACACCCTCCCCCCCCCCCCCCTCCCCCTACTGCCCCCCCCTCCCCCACCTGTGAAAAGCTTGGTGGGATATGGCTGTGGCTACTCTGTGTTTATAAATGCACTTTATGAATGCAAATATATTTTATTATTGTTTCTTTCTCAAAACCTCATAATGATGTAATAATATTTAAAGTGTATGTAAAACTGGTACAAAAAATGTCTTGACGACGCTACAGCTTAACTAATCGGTTGACCGGTTTTGAAAGAATCCCAACACCTGAGTGATCCTAAACATGGCCTCCATTTTGTTTCCCCGTGCGCCGCAGGGTGATTGGCCGCAGCGACGACGAGCCCAAGAGGATCAAGAAGAGCCGCATGATCGCCAAGGCCTTCTCCAAGCGCAAGGAGCTCCACAAAGACCCCGAGAAGGAGCTGTCCTTCAGCATGCACACAGTCTCCCACGAGGGGCCCGTTGGTGGGTTTTGCTGCCTCCAGGGGGCGCCACATTCAAACTAACGGGCTAACCGTTATGTGTTACCGCAGAGAACTCCAACAGGGGGCGCCACATTCAAACTAACGGGCTAACCGTTATGTGTTACCGCAGAGAACTCCAACAGGGGGCGCCACATTCAAACTAACGGGCTAACCGTTATGTGTTACCGCAGAGAACTCCAACAGGGGGCGCCACGTTCCAACTAACGGGCTCACCTTAGACAACTCAGGCGGCATCGTTGTGAGCTAGCCATGTTTGGGAGCAAAATATTATGTTTTCTATAGACTAGTTACATAATATTTGGGCCATTTAGCAGACGCTTTTATCCAAAGCGACTTCCAATCAGTACATTTGTCAGGAGAAAGAGAAACAACAGTATATCGCTGTCTGTACAGTAAGGATGTTCATAGAAACAACTGCCAAGCACTAACAATTGCTAGGTTAACCCATTCTCCGTATACAATAAAGATAGCTATAATAAGATGCTACACAATGCTAATTACTGTTTTTAAGTGCCCGGACGTACAACATACAATAGGTGCGTAAATGTAGCGTTTTTAGGAGAGACGGTGGGCTTGGGGGGGCCTAAGAGAGGAGGCTAAGCAGAGACCAGGTGAACTCTGAACAAGTGAGTCTTGTTCAGAGACTAGTTCTAGGTGGCGCGAACATATCTGATCCGTGCTCATTGGTTAAGAGACGACGATTCAGAACATTAACGTTTGTTTATTTATTCCTTCTTTCGCCTCCTCCCTGCAGCTGGGATCAACTTTGACCTCAACGAGCCGTCCAATGACATGTCGTCCGCATGGGCCCAGCACGTCACCAAGATGGTGGCCAGACGGGGCGCCATCTTGCCCCAGGACATCTCCGTGACCCCCACGGGAACACCCGGTAGGACACGCCACACACGCTTGTTAACACGCAAGTTGAAGTCAAGACAGGCCCCTCCCTCCTCTCAGCGGAGGACAACTCATTTATTCGTCCCCTCCACCATCGCAGGATACGCTTTTCTCTTTGCCACTCTGTGCGTCTGTGTGCTCTTGTGAGAACCAAACACACTAGGATATAATAAATAGATCTGCACATGCTCAAAGGGCAGGTACGAAAAGGTCCACAGTGAACACACAAACAGAACGATACAGAAACATTCTCCTGATCCCTATAACACACACAGCACCAAAATGCATGACTTCTGAATACAAACAAGGCCCCCGTAGTCTAATATGTAGTCCCTTAATGTCCCTCTTAGGCTGTCTTGCTTTTTTTTTTACCTCAATATGATTTTAAATTCATGCGGACAAAATTCATTCAATGAGGTTAATAAATAAATTGCTCTCTGGCCTCAATTCTATGTATGTGAGCGATGGCCACCATGGCTCTCCTTACATCCCTGGAGGGAGGGATCCCCCACTCTGTGTTCCTTCTCAAGGGTTCTCTATTGCTTACGTTTTTTTTTCTGGCCCTCTGGGTGGCTAGGGCTAGGGGCGGAGTCATAAATACACGGCCTGTGAAGCCGTTAAGAGACTGGGACTGGGATTAAAGGGGTAGTTCGGAATTTTGGACACTGGGCCTGATTCCCAAATTAGCCTTGGCGTTCTTTATCATTGGGAGACAGTTTTTAACGCATTTCATTCAGTCCTTCTAGTTGCAGAGTTTGGTCGTGCTAGGCTAGCGCACGGCAACGGCAATACTAGCCTGCTAATAAAACAGTCTTACCCACTCCACAGTACACCCGGGGCAAATCAACTATAACGGCAGACGGTAGATGTAAATGTCTGTTGATAGAATAATGTTAGAAATAAAACCAACCTTCCATTGCGTCGCATTTTGAGGGACTTGTGTCTCAGCAGCAGTGTTACATTCCTGATAGTAGGCTACGGCAGCGGCGGACTGATACCTAGGTTGAATTCCGCTGCTGCTGAGAAAGTAGTCCCTCAAAATGCAATGATTCATGCGACGCAAGGATGGTTTCATTTCTAACATTCTATCAACACAGACATTTACCTCTATAGTCTGGTGTTACTATTTACCTCGGGTGTACTGTGGAGTGGGTAAGAGTGGTTTTATTAGCAGGCTAGCATTGCCCGTTGCTGTGCGCTAGCCTAGCACGAGTGAACTCTAGAAGGACTGAATGGACTGAATGAAATGTGTTGAAAACTGTCTCCACTGATAAAGAACACCAAGGCTCACTTGGGAATCAGGCCCAGTGTCCACAATTCTGGACTTGTTAACTTTGTTTTCTCTGTTCGCATTATGTCGGTTTGTCGGTTTGCCGTTTGGTCGGCTTGTCTTTCCCGCTGCTATGCCTCTGTCGTCTTGGTAACTAACGCCCCCCCCCCCCCCACCCAGTCCCGCCGGCGGACGAGCGGAACCAGCTGTGGATGGTGGAGGCGGAGATCTCCCCCGAGATGATCAAGCGTAAGAAGAAGAAGAAGAAGCGGCGGGCGGGGGCGGGGCCGAAGGAGGTGCGGCCCCTGGCGGAGGCGGGGGCCGGCCCCGAAGAGTACCGGCGCCGCGAGTTCGGCCCCAGCGCGGTGCCCCGCCTGCCCCAGCTCCCGCGCCACCCCAGCCTGGTGGCCGACCTGCGGGCGCGGCCCGACCAGCGCCGGCCCCGTCGCCACGGCGACGAGGACCTCCTGCCGGGCTCCTACCCAGACTTCCGGCCCTCCCACCCCTACCCGCCCTACCGCCCCCCCGCCGGGCCCCTGGAGGAGCTCAGCGACGCCCCCGAGGACCTGGGGCCTGCGGGGGCCCCGCTGTCGGCCCTTCGCGGCCCCGGCCCCATGGCAGCCCGGCCGGACCCTGCGGCCCCCCGGGGGGGCGGTGGGGGCCCCTGGGGGGCGCCTGGTCCCGAGCCAGGGCCCCGTCCACTCTAGGACCAATCTGATGGAGGCGGAGCTTATGGACGCCGACTCTGACTTCTGAGGGGGGGGGGGGCTAGTGAGGAGGGCTCTGGGGTCTCAAGGGTGCTCTGGGGCCTTTGGGTCTGGGGCCCATGTCAGGCGGAGTAAGAACTAAAGCGCTGGCTGCTTTAACCTCCCAGGGGCGGCCGGTCTGAATGGGATGAAGCCAGATGATGTTAGTTTCTTTTAAGGGATGGAGAAAAGGAAAAATGTAAATAAAATAATGAAAAGAAAGATATTTTTATATTTTACATGTGCCCACTTGAATAATTTCATCGATAACTCTGCAGCGACAGAGTAAACAACAAGGCAGCTAATATGTTTATGGGGACGAAGCGAACCGCCATAATTATTCTGCCGCCCATTTTCCAAATTGTCTTATTATTTTCGTATAATTCACCTCCACACTTAACGCCCCGAATTTCAAGCCCCTCCAAAACCACGTCAGTCGCAGACAGATTTATATTCACGGTGTTCAGTAAAGGTTAGCCTCCAACTTCGGAGAATATCAATCCCACGATGAAATGAGGTTAGCGAGTAGGTAGAAGAAGAGCGACACGCGTGGAGGTCCACGACGTGCAACGTCGCTACGGTACACCTGCAGCGCTTCAGTCACTGAAGTGTTTGATACGGCGGATTGGGAATCGATCCGTGTTCAAATTGATTTCTTTCTGCCAATATGATGAACCTCACCAGCGCTGGGCTAAAATGCGCTCTGCCGTAGCGATACCCCCTCGGTGCTAACCTGTCCGGTACTGCCATATTCAACACTAGAATAGACTTTCTCATGGAAACCTCACTGGTATAAGCTATTGCCAAGTGCAATTTAACACGTTCAGCATCCGCGATACACATGTTTTTCGTTCAATCGTAAAGGTTGTCAATCAGTTCATGAAATAACTCCTCATTTTTACGTTGTGTGTATATATTAAAGTTATTTACAGCAGTATTTTCGCCATCTCTGTTCTGCTAATGCTATTTTAATTATTCAAAGTGAGCCTGGTTTTGTGTGTTTTTAGTGTTTTAGAAAGTGTCACGTTGTGCGTCTATTGTGACACTTCGTTTCATCATCTTTTTAAGTATTACTTTATCACTTTTTAGCCTTTGAATATCTTTGGAGTGCAAAGCAAAGTTCTACCAATTTCTTATTTTATGTTTGTATATAAGCTGTTCGTTGTCATTTCATTAGGATTTTGTTTGTGTCTGATTGCTTTATTACACAATAAAGGAAAAGTCAAGATTTTATTTGCGAAGTGAATGTGTTATTCTGATCAGTGGTAGGAGAGACAGAAGTTATATTAAATCTTAAACTAAAACCAGAAGTTTTATGTAATTACTTGAATGTAGTTCTCAAGACTAGTCAAATAATCAGAACTCATCAAAGTAGAATAAGCGTTGTTAATAAAATGAAACCATTTGTAGCAGTGTAGACAAACATTTAACAAATATTTGTTAAATGATTGCACAAATTCAGAAATATTCCTATCCCCAGATTAGTACCTTGGCAGCAATTCATATCACCACTGGGTGGACTACATTTCCCAGAACTCAGCACAGCCTAAAGAACGTCAGCTGATTCGTTGCAAACAAGGACAGTGTTTACATTCTACCACACGCACCGCCTGCTGTCTTGCTGTGGTTCATCGTTTTGATCGAGAAGAGGAAATATGGAGGACCCATACGTATTTGGGGATATAGGTAAATACTCGACAGAGCATATTTGGCTAAGTGAACGTTATTTAGGATACTGACCCACTTTGCGTTCCTGCGTTTAAACCCGACTCCTGTTAAGGCTTGTTGATGACACGTGCTTCACATGAGAGGCTGCAGCGATTAGGCTGACACGATATTTACCCAACATGGGTTTCATAATCGACGGATGGTTGCAGTAATTTATCAAGAACAGACATAGTTGCCTCATTTCCAGTCTCTCTTGTGACCCTATCCCTGGCTGTACTCCACTGGCCCACCAACAGCGCTGCTTAAAGCTTTAAGCAGCGCTTATAATGTGATTCATGATGATTATAAAACGAATTTTTATAGTTTTGGCTGCTGTTTGCTTGTTTGATAGAGTACACACACACACACACACACACACACACACACACACACACACACACACACACACACACACACACACACACACACACACACACACACACACAGGCATGCACACACACAAGAATACACACACAAACATACAGAGAATACACACAGAAATATACAGAGAATACACAAGTGTGCAGACACACACCCACCCAAGCACCTTACTGACACCTTGAGGCCTTATTACTCTCACTCTTAAAACACAATTAATGACGCTACTATACAATGTTGTAACTTGTGATGATGGGACTTTGGTATTACGACATGACGCTTCATGGTTCATCGTTGCTGTGCCTGAAGGCAGCTGGGCGGAGCGGACGGAGGTCCACAAGGCGGCCAGTCAGGGCCTCGTGGACCAGCTGAGGCAGCTGATCGCGGACGGAGCTCCGGTCAACATCGTGGCGGTGGACTCCATCACCCCGCTCCATGAGGCCTGCGTCCGGGGCCAGAGCCAGTGTGTCAGGCTGCTGCTGGAGGCTGGAGCCCAGGTGGGCCTAAGTTCATTATGGGTTACACAGACGGCGTCACTTTATCAGTGTGGATAGCGTGGGGGAAGCCTTCCTAGGCCTACTGAGGTGAACTCGAGAATCATTATGAGTGGAACATTTTTAATTATTGTTGCAATATTCACCACCGGTGCTTGGCTTACTGTTTTGACAAATATTAGATTGTTTAATCACAAAAAGCGCTTTTCCAATTACATTCACAAATTCATACACATCCACTTCCCACACGGCGATGTCGACCACGCAAGGCGACAGCTAGCTCGTTGGGAGCAGTTAGCGGGAGGTGTCTTGCTCAGGGACACCTCGAAACTCGAGCCGGTGATCAAACTAGCAAACCTTGTGGTCACCAGTCAGCCCGCTCTACCTCCTGAGCCCACGCCGCCCAAGTATAGAACGCTGAGTGTCCGTGATTTGGTCCGGATCAGTTTGACCGCGGCCTCACAGCTGGTGGTCTCTGGGTGCAGGTGGACGCCCGCAACGTGGACGGCAGCACCCCGCTGTGCGAGGCCTGCTCGGCGGGCAGCCTGGAGTGCGTGAGGCTCCTGCTGGACCACGGGGCCGCGGTCAACCCCACCCTCACCTCACGCACCGCGTCCCCCCTCCACGAGGCCTGCATTGGAGGTGAGAGAGGAGAGAGAGAGGAGAGAGAGAGAGAGAGAGAGAGAGAGAGAGAGAGAGAGAGAGAGAGAGAGAGAGAGAGAGAGAGAGAGAGAGAGAGAGAGAGAGAGAGGGGAGAGAGAGGAGGAGAGAGAGAGAGAGAGGAGAGAGAGAGAGAGAGAGAGAGAGAGAGAGAGAGAGGGAGAGAGACAGAAGACAGACAGAGAGACGCGACGCTTCATAGGATGCAATACCTACCTACTGAACCCTTGGGCTGCCCAGTAAAGTGAATACATTTGAAATATGTCTGACAAGATTAATTATTATCCAAGACGGTGTCCAAGACAACGGTGCACACGACAAAATTACAAAACAGTTTTAGCAAAACCCTTTCTGTATCTTAATCCTGTGAAGCGACTGGCGCCAGTGTTTGACCTCTGACCCCCCCCCCCCCCCCCTACAGGGCATGTGGAGTGTGTGCGGCTGCTGCTGTCCCTGGGGGCCAGCCTGGAGGCCTCTGACCTGTACCACGGCACACCGCTGCACGTGGCCTGCGGCAACCAGCACACAGAGTGTGTCAAGATGCTCCTGAACGCCGGTGAGTGGGTGAAGGTGGACGGACACCGATCCACACCGGGTCACATTTCTACAGGACAGAGTAAATAAAATAAAACTATGGATGTGGTACACAACCAAACCCTTTCTTTAACCTTTTGTTTGCACATTGGTCAAACCGAAGTGAAACTGGTTTCAGAGTAAGGCCTCAGGGTGACAGTATTGTGTCTGTGTGTGTGTGTGTGTGTGTGTGTGTGTGTGTGTGTGTGTGTGTGTGTGTGTGTGTGTGTGTGTGTGTGTGTGTGTGTGTGTGTGCACGCATGTGTGTATTCATGTGTATGTGAGTTTCTATGTGTATGACTGTGCATGTGTGTGTGTGTATGCCCGTGTGTGTGTATGTTCGTGTGTGTGCACTCGTGTGTGTGTGTAGTGGGCTCATGACTGTGTGTGTGTGTGTGTGTGTGTGTGTGTGTGTGTGTGTGTGTGTGTGTGTGTGTGTGTGTGTGTGTGTGTGTGTGTGTGTGTGTGTGTGTGTGTGTGTGTGTGTGTGTGTGTGTGAGCACCCGTCTGTACCCCGTGTGTGTGTGTTTCCAGGAGCCAACGTGAACGCGTCCCGGCTCCACGAGACCCCTCTCCACTTCGCCGCCGAGACCCGGCGGACGGAGACGATGGACCTGCTGGTGGAGTTTGGCGCCAACATCTACGCCCGCGACCACCAGGAGAGGCGGCCCGTGGACTACCTCATCCCCGGCTCCCCCGCCGCCGCCTGCCTCCGCGCCTACGAGAGTAAGACCCCCATCAGGGCCCGGGAGGGCTGGAGGACCGGGCCCCTGCAAAGCGACCCGGGGTCCGGTCCGGCCTCCAGTCCCAGGCTGCGGTCCGCGTCACTCTCCCCTCACTCTCACTCTCCCCTCACTCTCACTCTCCCCTCACTCTCACTCTCCCCTCACTCTCACTCTCCCCTCACTCTCACTCTCTCTCACTCTCTCCACATCACTTTCATGTCAATCATAAAGTGTGTGTGTGTGTGTGTGTGTGTGTGTGTGTGTGTGTGTGTGTGTGTGTGTGTGTGTGTGTGTGTGTGTGTGTGTGTGTGTGTGTGTGTGTGTGTGTGTGTGTGTGTGTGTGTGTGTGTGTGTGTGTCCGTCCAGGGGCTCCTCTCACTCTGCAGCAGCTGAGCCGAGTGGCCGTGAGGAACATGCTGGGAACACGCGCGCTGGAGGTCATAGGTCAACTGGACATTCCCAAGCTCCTGATTGGCTACCTCAGCTTCCAGTGACACCTCCTGCTGCCCGGACCCGGTCCCGGGTAGACCCGGACCTGGGGGGACCCCCATCAGGGTGTACCCCCATCAGGGTGGACCTGAACCTCATCCTCACACAGACTGGACTCTTGTTGACATGTTTCAACGCACAAAACAGTGACAACAAGCATGACAACACAACTTAAAATTGATATACAGTGTGTGTTATATATATATATGTTATATATATATGTTTATACAGTATATAATGTATATATATACAGTATATGTATATATATGTATGCCGCTAGTTATACCACACTCTTGTTGAATACTTGAATACTCAGGTGCCATATTGATTTTTGAACACTTTTCGACACACATTAGTATCTTTAGTAATAGTAAAGACTTATGCTTGTGGACTTATGCTTATGATGAATCACATGGAAGGTTTTCTTTAAGACGAAAACCTTAACATGAAAGGTTTTCTTTAAGACAGCCTTCAATATCCTTTGCTGAGGTACGTGAAATAATCTTATCAGATTATTTGATATCTTTTCTATGTTCATGATATTTTCCAGCCGTGTTGTTAATGTTCTGTATGGCTTGATTGTAGGCTGTTCTGCCGAGGAACAGTTAGAAGTTTCAGTTTGATTACTGACTGTTGGTTTTAATGTGTGTGAATCTCGGCTAATTAATTATTTGATCATGTTAGATGAAGGGTTAGGCATCAAATCAGCCCTATGTAGGCCTTACCTAAGGTTCACATATTTGGCAGGTTGGGAATTTAAAAGCTATAACAAATCCGGATATTCTGTATTACATAAAAAATATTCGAAAAAAATAACGTTGACGTCGTTGGCGTAGGTAAGTAACTCAACGAAAAATTAATAAACGACAAACGATCATTCGATTGGTTTCATTTAATTCAGAAGTCCTCGTTCTCAGCCAATCACAGAGCGTTCCTTCTCATTAGCTCTAATTGTTTTCAACTGAGTCACGCTCCTTCTATATTAAGGAGCACATGGTTGCTTTCTTAATTTTTGCGTTGGACCGACCAAAGCGGTCCAAACTGCCGTCGAACTCCGTTCAACAGTAGCGCGCTTCAACTGGACCACCGCAGTGAGTAACCAATTAATGTTCTTTAATGAGCTGATTGAAGGTTTTGCTCGGCTGTCTGTTTCAGATGAGGTATATCAGTTCGATCCAGTCAATAACTTGACATGCTAAACATTTTACAGCTGATGTTATTGAGTAATGTTTTTGTTTTTACAGGTCCACCGACTGACTCACTAGACTCTGGGGGGGCCCCCTTTGGGCCCCCCCGGATTAGACTAGTTCACTGTAACCTGGAAACCATATACTGTGGTAACTATGGTAACATGATGTAGTACTCTCCCCCTACAATCATATTCTGGTCCAAACCCGCTAAGGAACTTTGGCATGGCGCAGTTTGACATTTTGTGTCGGTTTACAATATTCCATTTAGCTCTTCTGATTCGTACTGGCTCACCTGCGATATTTGAGAGACGGGCTAGCTAGACAGAGTTCACACATCGGCAAATGTTACTAAATGCAATGACTTCAGTTTTACCACAGATGGTGCTGTTGCTTTACTTTTAGCGTTTGAAAGCCATCAATGATCAGTAATATTAGAAATCCTCTCCGGTTGGTGGTTCTTACTCCTAGAGGCCTCTCCTGGGCTGGAGGAGAGGTCTGCATGCAGGTCCCCAGACTGGCTGGGCCGTCTCACAGTGATTGAGTCCTAGCTTCACCCCAGCTCTGCACTCATCGGACGGTTAGAACAAGGGTAGCTAAAAGTATTCACATGCACATGGATTAGCAGCGCTGTAGTCTTAAAATGGAAAATGTTTCAGCATGTTTGGCTGTGATGGTGTTGTACATTGGGTTGTCAAAATGTATTCCTGTGTTAAACTGACTGCATCAATCCTGGAGCATGAAGATGGACCAGTTGATCTAGGACTCACCAGTGATTGACCGGACCACTGACTGACTGACAACCACTTGTTGCTTCATTTTTGTATTAACTGATTTTATGTTGTGGTTTTGCTTGTACTCCGGGAAATGGTTCATAATAAACTCTTAAGTGTCTTAAGTTCAAGTTGGCTGCAAAGTAAGAATTACCAGTGTTTTCATAATATGTCCCCTTCAACACAAATAGCCTTGACACTAGCCTGTCAATGGTTTACAAATCATCACTTTTACAGTAAAGTACTTATCTTTTAATGTGCTTAAAAGGTCAGGAGTCTAGACTTTCAGTTTGCTATTTGAGGCATTAATCCAGCAGACATTAATCGATTGGTTCTCAGACTTCATTATTTCAGACTTGCATACTTCAGTTAGTACGAGGAGCTTGGAGGTTGGCCACAGGTTAATGTTGTTGGCGGGGGGGGGGGGGGGGGAAGCAAAGCCAAGTGTTTAACGTGCACTTGTTAATCTAGCCAGTTTTTATTTAGCATTGGTTAATTAGAATACCAAACTAGGGTTAACACTACCATGGACACGGTCATCAATGGTCTGGTTATAAGCAGCTCAACCTGGGAGTTGCTCTAAAATAAAGCCGGTCTACCAGGACTACCAACCCGGCTATGAAGGGTGGTTGAGGTTCACAACATGTCACATACGCGGGCCGTGAAGTGACGTTGCCACAGCAGTTTGTGGTAACCACAGCAAGCCTGAGTTGTGAAAGGACCCATGGAAATACTGCTGTATTCTCTCCCCCCCCCCCCACACACACACAGAGATAGTCCTGGGGGAACCCTCGGATCAATGGACTTTATTTAATACCTCCTTCCACCAAAAGTCCCTCATTTGATCGAGTGCTAATGGACGGTGTTGTGCTCCACCGCCAGGATACAGTGACCCAGCGGGACCTTCTGATTGGTGCAGAGGGGCTATCGGTCTCTGCCCCTGGTGGGATGCTGTGCAGACGTCCGGGTTTATCCCGGTGTCTACCCGGCAACAGGAGCCGAAGCTTGGCAACGGGTTTGTTTGTAATGGAGCGGAGCTAGGATGGACGGTATGGGCCCGATGGCTCTGCTCCACGTCGTTTGTTCTTGTCTGCCGTTCCGGTAAGACCGCTGGCGGGAGACTGTAAGACCGGGTGGGATCCGTCAAACATTTGAACGTTTGTCCTGCAGAAGCCTATTTGACCTCTCCCTCAATCCAGGGCCTTTACAAAGCGATGGGGGTCTTACATACTGATGATGACATCCCGCCCTTGTGTCTTCATAACTGCACATGCCTGATCTCTCTCTCAGAATAGTTTGACTACTATCTCTGTTCATCCGTTAGATGACGGTTCAGAGACAGGATGCTGTCACATGAGGCTCTGTCGTGCCACGCTGTTAACCGCTGAGATTTTTGGGATCAATCATCAGTCATTAAGGAGCAGGTAGGGGTTAGACAGTATGGCGATGAGTCCTTAAAGAGCAGGTAGGGGTTAGACAGTACAGAGACAGGTCAGCAAGGAGCATGTAGGGGTTAGACAGTACAGAGACAGTTCAGTAAGGAGCAGGTAGGGGTTAGACAGTACAGAGACAGGTCAGCAAGGAGCATGTAGGGGTTAGACAGTACAGAGACAGTTCAGCAAGGAGCATGTAGGGGTTAGACAGTACAGAGACAGTTCAGTAAGGAGCGGGTAGGGGTTAGACAGTACAGAGATGGGTCAGTAAGGAGCGGGTAGGGTTAGACAGTACCGGTACTGTCTAACCCTACCTGCACCTTACTGACCTGTCTCTGTAGAGACAGGTCAGTAAGGAGCAGGTAGGGGTTAGACAGTACAGAGACAGGTGAGTAAGGAGCGGGTAGGGTTAGACAGTACAGAGACAGGTCAGTAAGGAGCGGGTAGGGTTAGACAGTACAGAGACAGGTCAGTAAGGAGCGGGTAGGGTTAGACAGTACAGAGACGTTTTGTCTAGGAGGCAAGCACTTCAGTTACTATTTACTGAAATTCTAATGAATTCTCTTGTCATGGAAGAATGGCCCATCGGCATAAAAGGCTCAGAATCTAAACATCCTACCCCTGCTAAGACTGCGACTAATGTACTTGACAAGCTTAAAATAACCAGCAGCAGCAAGACGAGTTGTTTCTGTCCGGCCGGGGGCTGGAAAGAGGAGTGCAGGAATGCGGGGGAGGAGGGAAGAGCGATGCCCGCCTTATAACAGACCCGCTGGAATCCCGTTTGAAGAGGACCGACTTGTTTTGAGAGCTCTTGTTAAGCAAGGGGCAGGTGGAGGTTATATCAGGTGCTGTTTTCATACGATTTTTGTGTAAAACTGTTAGATGTTTGATATATTAACCTTCTCAAAGCTATATCAACATGTTGCTTGACTCCCCCCAAACGATGCATTCTTTGGTATTCATCTTGATTATAAAGTTGTTTTCTATAAAACTGGATCATACTGCAAAGTAGTAGTGATCTAAGTCATACATAGGCTACCGATTAAATGTAATTTAATAGGTATCTGAATGTATGTGATACAAATGTGTATACAGTGTGTTGGATGTGGAATGTGTGGCGTCCAGGTGCTCACACTGACCACCGGGGGGCACTGTAGGACAAGTGTTCAAGCTACAAACAACTAGGGGTTCAAGTTGTTATTGTCCATTACACACCCTTTCTGCTCTGAATAATGATGATTATTTTTACATTTTATTATTTAAATGAAATTGTTGCTGCCTCTCCAAATAATTTTAAGGATAACGTTAACAATAGGTTGACGTTTTTAAATCTTATTGAATTTTACTAGACAACTTCAAGCGCCTTAATTAAATATACAAAAAAAGAGACACAAAACAAACTGTTCGTCAACCTTTTCCAACTAGCTTGGTCGGTGAATCTGTGTTATGAGAGAAGCTTAGACAAATCAAAAGCCCCCCTGAGTGTTTCCCTCTAAAGGGCCCTATCTTTAAAGTCTTCCTCGCTAATCGCTGTCCCAAACTCAGCGATGGTCTCGCTGGAGGGGGTCTAAGTGGACGCTTCCATCGATCAGGGGAGGGGAACAACTCTCCCAGCTGATTGGAAACACAACCCCCCCCCCCCACCCCCTGATCCGCAGGGTAAACAAAGTCGCACAGTTCCTCACTTGGTGATTCTGAAGGAGATGGCGGGGGGTCGAGATGGGGCCCTCCGATTGGGGATTGGATGAATTGAGCATTCAGGAACAGGAGATAAACAGCGCGGTGGAAGCCCCTTGATGGTCCACTGCTAGACGCTCGCTTCCACGAGCAACGACCGCCCCCCTGAAATGAGAGGCAGATGTGAGACGGCTCTGGGACCTGGAGCTGCTGTCTGTAGGGCTGTCTGTCTGTCCCACAGGCCGGCAGAAACACCCGCATGCACGTACGCACATGCACATGCATACAGTAGACATGCACATGAAGACATACAGTATACACACACACACATGCACGCAGAGGCATGTGTGCGTACAGCAGACGCACAAATACAGTACAAACATACAGTAGTACATGCACATAAACTCGTGCCCACAAAGGCATGTACACACAGAAGCACAAGCATGTACACACACACACACAGTAGACAGACACACACGCACACATTGTTATAGCATATATGTATAGGTAGGTAGTGTTTCCCACACGCACGTCCATGCTTTTGCCCCAACCTGTTCCTCCTGTCTGACCCCCACCCCCCCCCAAGATGGATCACATGACCGTGATCTACTGGAGCATTAAACACGGTGGACAGAGGACCCCTTTGATGTGTGACTCGTGTCTGACGTGAGGAGACACATGCAGCTGGGCCAGCTGTTAGAAGAGTTGTGATTCATATTTTTAGTTTTTTCCAAGAAGAGAAAATAAGACTCGCGTGGTAACCGTCATCGGACAATGGCTTCTCAGTTCTCCGTTCAGTTCTCCATAGACGGGTTTTCCTGAGGGCTAGCGTGCGAGCTATCTGTGCTAGCGCTCGGTCGGCTGTTTCCACCCCCCCCCCCCCCTCCAAAGTTTTCCAACATCCAAACACAACATCCAGTGAGTCTGAGCCTGCTCTGGTCCACGTCTGGCAGACACTGCTAGAATACAGACTAGTCTAGCGCTCTGTCTGGGTCAGACAGAAAGCACACAGGCTAAACAACACTAGGGAAGAGGCCTACAGATACACTAAGGAGTAAGACTGGAGACACACCAGGGAGTAGGCCTACAGATACACCACGGAGTAGGCCTACAGACACACCAGGGAGAAGGCCTACAGACAGACACACTAGGGAGTAGGCCTTCAGACACATAGGCCTACAGACACACCAGGGAGTAGGCTTACTGACACACTGGGAGTCGGCCTACAGACACATCAGGGAGAAGGCCTACAGATACACCAGGGAGAAGGCCTACAGACACATCAGGGAGAAGGCGTACAGACACACCAGGGATTAGGCCTACAGACACATGGAATCACCATACACACACCACACACACACACACACACACACACACACACACACACACACACACACATCACACACACACACACACCACACACACACACACACACACACACACTGAAGAAGAAGGAAGCTCTGTCTGATCATCTGTTTCTGGTTTACTATATTGGGTCTCACACACACACACACACTCCACACACACACACACACACACACACATTCCACCCACACACCACACACACACCACACACACACACACCACACACACACATCACACACACACACACACACACACACACTTCCAGTCTTCCAGTGAAACAACAGTTCAGAGTCAGGACTCAGGAATCAGTGCATAAACAGGTTAATGCGTAAACAAGGGCAGGAAGTGTTCAATCTTAAAATGGTCCGGCCAAAACATATAACAATAGCAATCTAGAGCTGCGGCTGCTGCCACTTCTAATACGGCTGACTGCAACGCATGTGTGGCAAAACAAAGTACACACACACACACACACACACACCCCACAACACACACACACACACACACACACACACACACACACACACACACACACACACACACACCACACACACACACACACAGCTGAAGCCTTAAAGACACGTTAGGACACAAATGAAACGAAATTGGGGACAAAAACAATAAGCACAACCGATGGGAAACAAAATAATCACAGAGGGAATCAGATTCATAAATCAGGCCCGTCGCATAATGTCCACGATACTTGTACATAATTTCACGACGTGTGTACGTGTATGGTGACCCATATTCACAGCCCACCGAACACACGACACACCCACACACACACACACACTGCAGCACAGCTACACACGACACACACCAACAACTGGATGCACACACACACACACACACACCCACACGAGCCAACGGTCACACACTCTACCACTCAGGAGCGCGACGCACCAGTTGCCTTCACACCGTGTTCTACAAGCCGGCTGCGCTGCATTCTCCCGACGCTCGCGCTGCAGCCTCCACACCTGAAGGCCCGAGGCCGAGAGGCTGAGAGAGGCCTGGAGGCTGAGGTCGGTGCGTGGCATCGTGTGATGGAAGGCCCGGCGCGCCACACCTCCCCGTCAAGAAAACCAGAACAGAAATGTTCTTGGGGAGAGGGTGGACTCTGTTCACTCGGTGTGTGTTGTGTGTGTGTGTGTGTGTGTGTGTGTGTGTGTGTGTGTGTGTGTGTGTGTGTGTGTGTGTGTGTGCTGTGCAGCCATTCATTAGATATTTATCTTGTTGGTAATTGCACACAACTGCTCAACAAGTCTGCACATCCATGTTGTGGATCTGTTTTAGGGCCAGGGCACGGGGGCCGTCGGGGTCTGAGTGTGCTCTGCAGATCCGGGGCTGACTGGAGTTTCCCTGCAGGAAGGAAGCACCTGGGCCTTCACCCCGGGGAGCACAACAGAACAGCACCACAACAACCTGTCGGGTGGAGCGGCGAGGTCGCAAACGTATTTTGCCGCATTTCAAAGTTGCGTAAGGCCTCGCTCCGCAGGGCGATAAATATACGCTGTGTGAAACGTGTGCTGGTGGGACGCCGTGTCCCCTTTTGAGGTGCGCTTGGTCGCTCTGTGACCTCAGATCAGCTGCTGCTGCCTTGCTCTTGGTTCGGTCGCTCCCTGTCCAGAACAAAACCATAAACGTTCCGGTTCTGATAATGGTTTCTGTTATTTCTTGAATGATTCATTTCATCAAGTTTAGGGAGTTTCACCTTTAGATAGGACGTAAAAGCATTGGAATTGAATGATAGAGGAACACTTTTATTTAGAGAGGGCGGGGGTGTGGGGGGGGGGTTAGATGTGGGAGATACAAGATGGAGGAAGACCAACAACAGCTCATGTCTTCATTAAAGAAAACAATCAGAATGTGTGTGCGGGTGTTCATTTCTGTGTGTGTGCGTGTGTGTGTGTCTTCGTTTGTGCACATGTCGGCGTGTGTGTGTGTGTGTGTGTGTGTGTGTGTGTGTGTGTGTGTGTGTATGTATGTGTGTGCTGTGTGTGTGTGTGTGTGTGTGTGTGTGTGTGTGTGTGTGTGTGTGTGTGTGTGTTGTGGCAACCCGGCCCCCCACTGGCTGGTCTCACGGCAAGGATTACGCTTACTTAGAGGATTTTAAGCCGTAGCGGGCGTTATATTGCAGAACAGGAAGGAATCGCTCGAGCCGTGCTGCGTAGGCGGACTAGGGTCTCCGAGAGCTCGTCGTAGTCCGTCGTCGTCTGTTCCGTCGGTGTCCTCTCTCGTGAAGGCGTTTGCTTCCACGGTGTCACTCGTTCCGGTTGTCCGGTCTGGGGCTCCTTTTGAGCCAACCCTTCGTCCTTTTCCTCTCTCCGGTCAGCTTGTTCCCGATCGCGCTGATTTGGGGGAAGGGTGTGGGCCTCTCTGCTGCCGGCTGGTGGGTGACGCGGTACACACCCTCCACCACTAGTCCCCGGGCTCTCCTGTTGGGGCCGGGGTGCCACACTCCCTTCCACCGCTAGCTGAAACTCCCGTCGGCTGGTTCCCACCCCAGGCAGGCATCCCGACGCGACAAGGCGTCGGCGTTGGCGTGTTCCCTGCCGGGCGGTGGTCTATGTGGAAGCGAAGTCTTGGAGGGCCAGGAACCACCTCGTTCACCCGCGTTGGTGTCTTGGCGCTGGCCATTCCATTAAGGGGGCAGGTCGGTGACGCAGGGGTGAACTCCCGACCCACCAAGGTAGTACGGGAGCTTCTCCAGGGTCCACTTTGATGGCGAGGGCTCCTGCATTCTCCACCGTGGAGTAGTTCTTCTCGTTGGGGAGGAGCTTCCGAACTGATGTAACTTTCGGGTGCTTCCTCTCCGCGGAACCTGGGACAGCACTCCCCCCAGCCCTACTTCCCGAGGCGTCTGTGGTGCACAATGAGAAGGGGAAGGCAAAATCAGGGGTTATGAGTATCGGGCTCCCGAGCAGATGGCTTCTCGGAGGCGTGCCCGAAGGCTTCTAGGCTGCCTC
>OLKM01000909.1:127473-157473 GCA_900291075.1 Melanogrammus aeglefinus
TAAATATTAAAAAAAGATGAGACAAACAAACTTTCGTCAACCTTTTCATACTCTAGCTTGGATCGGTGATATCTGTGTTATGAGAGAAGCTAGACAATCAAAGCCCCCCTGAGTGTCTTCCCTCTCTACAAGGGCCCTATCTTTAAAGTCTTCCTCGCTAATCCTGTCCCAAACCTCCGCGATGGTTTCGCTGGAGGGGCGTCTAAGTGGAACGGCTTCCATCGTCAGGGAGTGTGGAACAACTCCCAGTCCTGATTGGAAACGACAACCCCCCCCCACCCCCTGATCCTGCAGGGTAAACAAATCGCACAGTTCCTCACTGGTGATTGCTGAAGGAAGATGGCGGGGAGTTCGAGATGGGGGCCCTCGATTGCGGGGGATTGATGAAATTGAGCTTCAGGGAAACAGGAGTATACAGCGCGGTGAGCCCCTTGATTGGTCCACTGCTAGACGCTCCGCTTCCACGAGCACGGACCGCCCCCTGAAAATGAGAGGCAGATGTGAGACGGCTCTCTGGAACCTGGAGCTGCTGTCATGTAGGCTGTCCCCTGTCTGTCACCACAGGCCGGCAGAAACACCCGCATGCTACGTACGCACACTGTGCACATCAGCACAGTATGCATGGCACATGAAGACATGACAGTATTACACATCACACACATCACGCAGAGGCATGTGTGTCGTACAGCAGTACGCACAAATACAGTACAAAACATACAGTGTTAATGTCACCATATAAACTCGTGCCCACAAAGGCATGTACACACAGAAGCACAAGCATGTCAACACACATCCCAACACAGTAGACAGACACACACGCACACATCGTTGTAGCAATATATGTATAGGTAGGGCTAGTGTTTCCCACACGCACGTCAATTCCGGGCTTTTGCCCCAAACCTGTTCTCTCCTGTCTTGACCCACCCCCCCCAAGATGTGAGCATCAACCATGACCCGTGATCTACGGGAGCATTAAATACACGGTGGACAGAGGACCCCTTTGATGTGTGACTCGTGTCGACGTGGAAAGACACAGTGCTGCAGCTGGCCAGCTGTGTTTAGAAGAGAGTATGTTGATTCATATTTTTAAGTTTTTTCCGAAGGAAGAGAAAATAAAGACTCGCGTGGTAACCGCGTCATCGGACAATTGGCTCTCTCAGTTCTCCGTTCAGTTCTCCATAGACGGGTTTTCCTGAGGGCTAGCGTTGCGAGCTATCTGTGCTAGCACTCGGTCGGCTGTTTTCCACCCCCCCCCCCCCCCCTCCAAAGTTTTCCAACATCCAAACACAACATCCAGTGAGTCTGAGCTCTGCTCTGGTCACGATTGCAGACATCTGCTAGAATAACAGACTAGTCTAGCGCTCTGTTCTGGTGTCAGACAGAAAGCACACAGCTAAACAACACATAGGGAAGAGGCCTACAGATACACTAAGGAGTAAGGACTGAGACACACCATAGGGAGTAGCGCTACAGTATCACCACGGAGTAGAGCCTACAGAGACACACCAGGGAGAAGGCCCTGCAGGACAGACACACTAGGGAGTGGCCTTCAGACACATAGGCTACAGACACACAAGGAGAAGGCCTTACAGACACAGACACATCTAGGGAGTAGGCCTTTCAGATCACACTGGGAGTAGGCCGACAGACACACCAGGGAGTAGGCTTACTTGACACACTGGGAGTCGGCTACAGACACATTCAGGGAGAAGGCCTCAAGACACCAGAGGAGAGAAGGCGGTACGACACATCAGGGAGAAGGCGAACAGACACAGCAGGGATTAGGCCTACAGACACATGGAATCACCATACACACACACACACACACACTACATTGTATACACACACACATCACAACCATACACACACACGACACACACACACACACACACACGACACAACACAACACACACACACACACACACACAACTGAGAAGAAGGAACTCTGTCTTGATCATCTGCTGGTTTCTGGTTTACTATATTGGGGTCTCAGACACACAGCACATCACAACACACACAACACACACACACACACACACACACACACACACACACACAACACACACACCAACACCACCACACACACTTCCAGTTCTTCCATGGAAACAAACAGTTCAGAGATTCAGGAGACTCAGGGAATCAGTGGTAACTCAGGATCAGGCATAAACAGGTTAATGCGTAAACAAGGGCAGGAAGTGTTCAATCTTAAATGGTTCCGGGCCAAACCATAACAATAGCAATCTAGAGCTGCTGCTGCTGCACTTCTAATACTGGCTGACTGAACAAGCATGTGCAAAAACAAAGTACACAACACACACATAATACTGGCTGACTGACAAGCATGTGGCAAAACAAAGTACACACACACACACACACACACACACACACACACACACACACACACACACACACACACACAGCTGAAGCCTTAAAGACACGTTAGGACACAATGAACGAATTGGGGACAAAAACAATAAGCAGCAACGATGGGAACAAAATAATCACAGAGGAATCAGATTCATAAATCAGGCCCGTCTGCATAATGTCCACGCATACTTGTACATATTTCACGACGTGTGTACGTGTATGGTGACCCATATTCACAGCACACCGAACACACACACACACACACACACACACGGTCACACACTCATCACTCAGGAGCGCGACGCACCGGTGCCTCCACACCGTGTTCTACAAGGCCGGCTGCGCTGCATTCTCCCGACGCTCGCCTGCAGCCTCCACCCTGAGGCCCCGAAGGCCGAGAGGCTGAGAGAGGCTGGAGGCTGAGGTCGTGTGCGTGGCATCGTGTGACTGGAAGGCCGGGCGCGCCACACCATCCCCGTCACAGAAAACAGAACAGAATGTTCTTTGGGGAGAGGGGTGGAGCTCTGTCACTCGGTGTGTGTGTGTGTGTGTGTGTGTGTGTGTGTGGTGTGGTGGTGTGTGTGGTGTGTGTGTGTGTGTGTGTGTGTGTGTGTGTGTGGGTGTGTGGTGTGGTGGTGGTGTGTGGTGTGTGTGTGTGTGTGTGCTGTGCAGCCATTCATTAGATATTTATCTTGTTGGTAATTGCACACAACTGCTCAACAAGTCTGCACATCCATGTTGTGGATCTGTTTTAGGGCCAGGGCACGGGGGCCGTCGGGGTCTGAGTGTGCTCTGCAGATCCGGGGCTGACGGAGTTCCCTGCAGGAGGAGCACCTGGGCCTTCACCCCGGGGAGCACAACAGAACAGCACCACAACAACCTGTCGGGTGGAGCGGCGAGGTCGCAAATGTATTTTGCCGCATTTCAAAGTTGCGTAAGGCCTCGCTCCGCAGGGCGATAAATATACGCTGTGTGAAACGTGTGCTGGTGGGACGCCGTGTCCCCTTTTGAGGTGCGCTTGGTCGCTCTGTGACCTCAGATCAGCTGCTGCTGCCTTGCTCTTGGTTCGGTCGCTCCCTGTCCAGAACAAAGACATAAACGTTCTGGTTCTGATAATGGTTTCTGTTTTCTTGATGATCATTTCATCAAGTTTAGGAGTTTCACCTTTTAGATAGGACGTAAAAGCATTGGAATGAATGATAGAGGAACACTTTTATTTAGAGAGGGCGGGGGTGGGGGGGGGGTTTGATGTGGGAGATACAAGATGGAGGCAGACCAACAACAGCTCATGTCTTCATTAAAGAAAACAATCAGAATGTGTGCGGGTGTTCATTTCTGTGTGTGTGTGTGTGTGTGTCTTTGTTTGTGCACATGTCGGCGTGTGGGTGTGTGTGTGTGTGTGTGTGTGTGTGTGTGTGTGTGTGTGTGTGTGTGTGTGTGTGTGTGTGTGTGTGTGTGTGTGTGTGTGTGTGTGTGTGTGGGAGTGTGTGCGTGTTCTACTCCCTTGCATGGCACCACCAGCAAAACGACTCTATTCATTTCAACGTGACAAAGCGTTTTCCGTTGCATCACGCGTCTCTCGGGCTTAATAATATCAGCTCATGGGAGGATAAGATTAGAACACAAAGCCTGGCGCCGCACTGGGAGAGCCAGAACGATGTACACCTGTGACCAAACAGGCGGGCCGCACTAACCCATTTCTATTTGGGGTAGGGTCAGTGACAGCCATCCTACTCCTTCTAGCGAAGCAACCTTTTGTTATATTTGGAAATGAAATCGCTTGAAACTTTTGGGTCATTTCAGGAATTCAAGCACTCGCTTCTGGACTTCCCTGGAAGGAAAACTGCTGCCTCAAGAGACACCAGCTGTTCTCAGATCAGCGAGGCTGCTTTGTTAGTGTGTGTGTGTGTGTGTGTGTGTGTGTGTGTGTGTGTGTGTGTGTGTGTGTGTGTGTGTGTGTGTGTGTGTGTGTGTGTGTGTGTGTGTGTGTGTGGGTGCAAGGCCACGGCTGAGAAAAGATTATGTGTGCACGTCCAGTGTGAGACTGCGATAAAACATACTTCAATGGAAAAGTTAGTTTGGTTATGGCCTTGAGTTTTGACCATGAGGCTCTATCATTATGAATGATGCTTTATTTAGCAGAAAGGAGAAGTAATCTAAGAAGAATTACAAATTAATCATCCGAAGAAGAATTCCAGAAATCTTAATACCAAATTCCAGGAATGAAAACACATTGAAGTTCCGTTGCATGCTGGGAGCTCGCTGTTGCTCCTTGACATTCCTTACAGATATTTGAAATAACGATCTGTGAAGTGAAACATGTTTCACACTTCATAACACCCTGAGTGTGCATGTCTGCTTGTGTGTGTGAGAGTGTCTGCGTGTGTGCGTGTGTGTGCGCGTGCGCGTGTGTGCGCGTGTGTGCGCGTGTGTGCGCGTGTGTGCGCGTGTGTGCGTGTGTGTGCGTGTGTGTGCGCGTGGTGTGTGTGTGTGTGCCGTGTGTGTGTGTGTGTGTGTGTGTGTGTGATCCTGGTGTAGAGGGGGGGGGGGCATACCTTCGTGTTCCTGAGAGAAAGTGGATGTCTCTCCGGAGGGCCGATGAGTCCATAAATATCTCCTTTATGCACTGGGGCCTCGGAGCACTGACCTCTCACATTTGACCTCTGACCCTGAGTGGGTCAGGCCACTGTTCACCCATGAAGCAGACCCTCACTGCTGTCCCTCAGAACATTACCTTAGGGGGCTATGAAGGCGTCCCTAGTGAATGCATGAGTATATGAACACATGAACACATGTAGCATCGAGCGCTGTGCTGTAACTGTGTTAGCATAGCGTTAGCATTGTAAGCTAATGGCGGTTCATGAGCATGTATTATTTCACACAGTTTATAAGCATGTATTTACACGGTTTATAACCATGTATTCAAATGTCTTTTAACCATCGTAGTAGCGATTGCTTCAGTTTAGTTCATTTCTGTTCAACTCTATTCATTAAATCTTCTCTTGTCATTCTTCTTCTCCCTGCAGCGTCTCCAGAAGACTTCTGGAATAGATTCATGTAAAACGATCAGATCGGTAATCACTCTCCGGGGCTCCGACCGTGGTGGGGTCGTGCTTCACTCTGAGGTTAACGTTGACTGCGCTGGCAGAGGGGGCCGCTCCGTGCCTCTGTTAACGGGGCCCCCAGGGCCCAATGAAATACGTCTGAATGGCACTTTCCATAGGAAATGCACACTCAAACTTTCCTACTGAATCTGTGAAGAACAGGGGCTGGTTGGGGGGAGACCACTATTCCTGGATGTATTCCCATCTCCACGAGACCCCACCTCAGACCCCAACCCCCTCCCAGCCCGGAGTTCTGCCAGGTCCCCCAGGGGGAAAAGGGGGGGGGGGGGGTTAGAGGTCAAAGGTGGGGCCAACAGCTGTTTTAGGCATCAGGAGGACCTAGACTGATCTGTAGGCGACATCTGCTGTACTGTAAGTACCTACAAATACACACACAAACGCCTGCTCACACATACACAGACAAGCATACACATACACGCACGCACATGCACGCTCATACACGCGCATGCACGCAGGGGTACACAGTACACACACACACACACACACGCGTGCGCACACACACACACACACACACACACACACACACACACACACACACACACACACACACACACACACACACACACACACACACACACACACACACACACACACACACACACAAGTGAACACTCACCTATAATAGCAACCACTTACATCACAAACAACAGTGAAATATGCATCTTACTTTTTGATGTAGACATTTGGAATACTAAGGAACGCTGAACACTGAATTCATGAATCAGACATGAATGCAGACACAGACACGTGTTGACACGAACCACAGGCAGGCAGGACTCCCTCGGGAGTATTTGGACGCCAGCCAGATGCACGTGAACATGCTCTCGTACCATCGCTACCCCGGGCCACATGAATGAATGAATGGTGGTAAGTCGCTTCGGATAAAATCGTCTTCATGTAAATGTAAAAGTAGGGGCATAGCGGCGACTGTGTTTTCTCACGTGGTTATCTGATCAGGCGTCCTAAACCAGCAGTGATCGCCCATCACAACTCAGGGTTCAGTAGTTAGCTATTTAATAGCTTACGGACATGACCCAGTCTACAGTAGTAAGCTCGCTGCTAGCTTATGAACATGAACCAGGCTACAGTAGTTAGCTACCTGCTATCTTATGGACATGACCCAGACTACAGTAGTTAGCTACCTGCTATCTTATGGACATGACCCAGACTACAGTAGTTAGCTACCTGCTATCTTATGGATATGACCCAGACTACAGTAGTTAGCTACCTGCTATCTTATGGACATGGCCCAGACTACAGTAGTTAGCTACCTGCTATCTTATGGACATGGCCCAGGCTACATTGGGTGGCTGCTATCTTATAGACATGACGCTATGCTATGCTAATGGTCCGCTAATCGGCCGTCCTGCAGGAAGGCCCCCGGGACGTTGGGTAATGTCTGGTTGCCGTGAACCCCGGCCCGTACCCCAGACTGACCTGGGCTGTCTGCTAAGGCGATTGGCACTTCTGCGGTGGGAGCTGTGGCCAAATACTGAGGGAATGCTGGGAAGGGAGAGTTTTCCACCAAAGACGAGTCTGAGAGGGTAATGAGAGATGGTGTCTGGGTCGCTGCGAGAGGAGGGCATCAGGGGAGTGTGTGTGTGTGTGTGTGTGTGTGTGTGTGTGTGTGTGTGTGTGCGTGTGCGTGTGCGTGCGTGTGCGTGTGTGTGTGTGAGGGAGATAAATGAAGGAGAGAGAGAGAGAGAGAGAGAGAGAGAGAGAGAGAGAGAGAGAGAGAGAGAGAGAGAGAGAGAGAGAGAGAGAGAGAAGAGAGAGAGAATGAAGGAGAGAGAGAGAGAGAGAGAGAGAGAGAGAAGAGAGAGAGAGAGAGAGAGAGAGAGAGAGAGAGAGAGAGAGAGAGAGAGAGAGAGAGAGAGAGAGAGCTAAGCAGCCATCTGGAAGCACTAAACGTTGCACAGAGTTTATTATTGTGTGTCAGCTCTGGAAAAGCCGACGGTTCCATTTTACAAGATAATTAAAAATACTTAAGCAGTCTCGCAGATCAGTGAGAGATTATTATTTTTGTGATCAGTAATTGATTCATGGGAATCGGTTGGCATTATGGAATGGCAACGATTATTAAGTGTGTGCGTGTGCGTGTCTGCTCGCGTGTGTGTATGGGTGTGTCTGCATGTGTGTGTGCACGTGTGTGCGTGTGCATGTGTGCACACGCCTGCGTGTGTGCACATTTGTGTGTGTGTGTGTGTGCACATGCGTGCTTGTGCACATGCGCGCGCATGTGTGTGTGTGTGTGTGTGTGTGGAGGAGGCAGGTGCGTTGCCTCCAGGCTTCAGGAGTGTGAGGTCGGAGGTCAGTGTTTATTTCTAATAGCGTGCAGGTGGCAGGCGTCAGTCAGCAGCAGGGCGGGTAACCCTCGCCAGGGCTAAGTGTTCAGGAAATGAACGGATGAAGACATGACGAGCCTAATGACGGCTTTCCCCTGCCAACAGTGTGACACTCCTGCGACGATTCAGCCGCCATTCAGCGGGGGAACAGGAATAGTTTCCTACAGCGTTGGAGAGCGAGGCCGTGGTCGGCTGTAGCTCTGCCAGTGCCGAGGAAAGTGTGGGTTCTTGTTCCCGACTCGGCGGCTAGGCGCTAACCGCTAACCGCTAACCGTAGCGCAGCACTAATGGCCAAATTGAAGTGCGACTGGGTGCTAACCGTAGCGGAACTCCAACGGCCATGCTCAAGTGTGAATGGGCAGACTCCAGCACCGCGGGTCTTTTTACGACGACGACGACGCGTCTGGGAGCGTGACGCAGGAAGGTCCGCTGTGGTTCTCTTGTGTTGAACAGAACGTTTTATTTCCTGTGTCTGTTCAGTGTTCCTCTAGCTCTACTGTGATCCTGTGAAGCTCTCTGTGAACCATTCTCTATACATTTAACTAGCTGCCTCACCTAACTGTCATACAGTCCTTAAAGATGTTGAAGATAAAATATTACTTATGTATTACCTTATGGAACTCCCCAAGCCAGATTCACTCACAGCCAAGGTTTGGCGTACGAGTGTACTTCTTATGCGCACACACACACACACACACACACACACGCAACCGCACACACGCGCTCGCGCACACACTGATGCGTTGCCGCCCGCGTTATCTTTCTTTGACAATAACTAACTGTAAGTCACTGTGTGTGTGTGTGTGTGTGTGTTGTGTTGCGTTGTGTATATACAACATGCACTTGTGTGTACAGATCTGTGTCAAGATCTAGTATTTCCTCTTCACAGCTGATTCCTTCATATTCCACAAGTAGCTTTCTGTTTGCGTTAAGTTTGCCTTGTAGCGCTCTAGAGTCTAGATGGTAATTACATCCCCGTGGTCGATGGTTACTGTGGTTGATGGTTGCATGACGCTAATGCTAAAGCGCATTAGCGTGCTCGTTGGCTAACAGCTAATGGAGCATAACCTTCGGTTGAGACACAGCCGCCTGGATGTTTCCCTTGTTGCCGGGGCCTGACGGCAGTTGCTATGACGACGCACATCCCATCCCTGATAAATAGTTGCAGTTTTATCTCGGTGCGTGAGAGTTGCGCCGGGTGCCTGTCAACGTGACCCCCCGGTGAGAATGATGTCATCGGTGTTTAAGGACGCTCCCTGATAGGAAACTGTTGCCCTCCCTTCCTCCGTGAGGTCCATGCTCACTCGATGCATCCCTCCCTCCCTCCCTGCCTCCCTCCCTTTCACTCTCCCTCCCTATAACTCGGTCTTTCACTCACATCACTCTGTCTGGCTCTCTGACAGGAAATCTCTCTCTGTCTCTCTCGCTGCCTCTATCTGTCTCTTTCTCTCTCAGTCCCTCTCTCTCTCTCTCTCTCTCTCTCTCTCTCTCTCTCTCTCTCTCTCTCTCTCTCTCTCTCTCTCTCTCTCTCTCTCTCTCTCTCTCTCTCTCTCTCTCTCTCTCTCTCTCTCTCTCTCTCTCCTCTCTCTCTCTCTCTCTCTCTCTCTCTCTCTCTCTGCCATGCAACCAGTCCATACAGTGTCTGAAAGGAGCTGCACACACACACACACCACACACACACACACACACACAACACACACACACACACACATCACACACACACACACACACACACACACACACACACACACACACACACACACACACACACACACAATCTATCTAACTTAATCTTCCTATCCCATAAGGTCATGTTGCCCTCCTCCCCTGACACTCTTTATCTCTGTCTCCCTCTCTCCCCCCGTCTCACTCCCTGGATGTGTCTTGACTCCATGTCTGAAAGAGAGACGGAGTTGCACCCCGAGGTGCTTTTGTCCCTGCCAGCCCCATCAGTTGCCTCAGGCTGTTTCACGTCTCGGACGTCTCACTCCATCCTGAGTCCCAAAGTTGGCAACCCTGTACAGTAGTTAGCTACTTGCTAGCGTATGGACATGGCCCAGGCTACAGTTGTAAGCTAGCTGCTAGCTGATGGACATGGCCCAGGCTACAGTAGTAAGCTAGCTGCTAGCTGATAGACATGGCCCAGGCTACAGTAGTAAGCTAGCTGCTAGCTTACGGACATGACTCAGGCTACCAATGATTAGAATCAGTAGCACCTATGGGCTAGCTGTGTTATGGCTTGGCCTAGATTGTTCCAACGCCACAGCTTCAGCAACAAAGGCTTTCTCTGGGCGATAATGGAAAGTACAGCCCAGCTCTGAGCCTGAGACCCCTCTGAGCTCCTCATTAACCATAACAACAACTGAGGTGTAGAGCTCCTCGCGTTCTCTCTACTCTAGAGGCTGAACATGCATGACTTGACACAGGAATGCTTGTTCATTTCTAGGGAGGGTTCAGCCATGACTGTCATGTCTTTGGTGTCATGTCCACTCTGCAGGGGGGGGGGGGGGGGGAGGCCCTAACGTGCATGCTAACGTGCATGCTAACTCGCGTGCTAACATGCTAGCATGCACGCTAAAAGGCACGCTAACATGCCTGGTAACGTGCGGGGGGTGGGGGGGGGGCAGTGCAGTGATGGGGAGGCCCTCATGGACACAGCAGAGCCCTGGATTGGTTGACATGGATCCAGCTATAGGATCACGGTGGATGCAGGGGTGGGGGGGGGATTCGCAGGAAACTCAACTCCTACGGTAAAGGGTCCACACACACACAGACACACACACACACACACACACACAACACACACACACACCACAACACACACCAACAACACAACACAACACACACACACACACACACACACACACACACACACACACACACACACACACACACACACACACACACACACACACACACACACACACACACACACACACACACACACACACACCAGTAAACACGGAACAAGCCCAGACACACACATGTGTGTACAACACACATTTTACTTCCCCTTCATGTTCCAACTACATCCAGGCACTGCTGAACACCCTCCCTCACCCCCATAAAAGCCCGGCCCTCAGTCCGCAGCCCCTGTCCGACATCTGCACTCGTGAGGCACCACACTGAGGAGGCCCGGGGAGACGGGGAACCTTTAGAGGTGTGTGTTAGAAGTGTGCGTTTGAAGTGTGCGGCTACCAGACACATTAGGTAATTTTTCCAGGGCAGCCCAGTGTGGTTCCAGACAGCGCAGGCAAACCAGCTAACGTGCATGCTAACGTGCATGCTAACGTGTATGCTAACGTACATGCTAACGTGCATGCTAACATGCATGCTAACTCGCATGCTAACATGCTAGTGTGCACGCTAACAGGCACGGTAATATGCGTGCTAACGTGCGCACCAATGCGCATGCTACCTCCTGGGTTTGTTTGGGTTGTGGAACACTGACAACTTATCCTGGGGGTGGGGCCGCCGGAGGGGGGCTAGAGGTCTGTGTCTGGGTAAGGTGGCTAGTTGCGTTTGGGTCTGTGGGTGACTACTTGTGTTTGGGTCTGTGGGTGACTACTTGTGTTTGGGTCTGTGGGTGACTACTTGTGTTTGGGTCTGTGGGTGACTACTTGTGTTTGGGTCTGTGGGTGACTACTTGTGTTTGGGTCTGTGGGTGACTACTTGTGATTGGGTTTAGCGAGGGTGACTAGTTGTGTTTGAGTCTTGTGTGTGTATTTGAGTCTTGTGTGTGTGTGTGTGTGTGTGTGTGTGTGTGTGTGTGTGTGTGTGTGTGTGTGTTGGTTCAGAGGTGTGTGTGTGTGTGTGTGTGTGTGTGCTGGTTCAGAGGTGTGTGTGTGTGAGTGTTTGTTCTGGTGAGTATGTGTGTGTGTGTTTGTGTGAATTCTAGTGAATTTGTGTGTGTAGTGTGTTTATTCTGGTGAGTGTGTGTGTGTGTGTGTATGAATTCCGTGCATGTGTGTGTATGTGTGTGTGCGTGTGTGTGTATTTGTTCCGGTGAGTGCTTGTGTGCGTATGCATGTGTGTGTGCGTGTCCCAGCAGCCCCGTGTCCTCGCAGCAGGTGGCCCCCCATGGAGAGACAACATGAGCTCCTGTGGGCGGGGGGGGGGGGGGGGGGGCTCAGAGCTCAGTTGTCCCGGAAATCAAATACAAAGTCTGTGTATAGTTGTGCGTCTGGAGACCATCTCACACACACACTGAAACGCACACAGAAAACCCACGCACACTAACAGACACACACTCACAGACAACACACGCACACATACACGCAAACACACATGCACACGCACAGGCACACACAAACACACACACATGCACATGTACAGACACACACAAAGACACACACACTTAAACACACATGCACAGACACACGCACAATCACACACACGCACACACAGACTTTTTAGAGAGAAATGTTTTTAATAAAGAGCTAAACGGTTTGATTATCTAAGCAGCTTCACTCTAATAGCTACATTAGGTATTTTATGTTACCTTGTCCAGGAAAAAAAGTATAATGTGGTTTCAATTATATTTTCCACAATACATGCATTCAGAGAGCCAAGGGTAGCCAGGATACACGTACGATTAAATAAGTTTTAAATGGATGGCTTTTGTTCCATCGACTTGAGGCTGAAGCTGTTTTTGCGGAGTTTGTCACGTGTGGATGAACATAATGACTGCGGCTCGCTAACGGCGTGTCAGACCTCCGTCATGACCTCGCTAAGGGGGCGATCCATGCAGGAAAGGAGGGTTATGCACGGGGTCCCACGGTACTGGGAACACTGGGAATGTTAACCTGGAGCCTCCATAGCGGGGCACATCAGGCGGAGGCTTTTAGGCCTTTTAACAAGCTGGCCGTGAAAGCGTCCCCGGCCGTGCTCCATTTGAAGATCGTAAATAAGGAGCATTAAAGCGTGAGGCGGTTTTCATTACTGACCGCTGGCTGAGAATGAAAGTTGCTTCACAACTCCTACTGCAGATGGGCTCATCAGGAACGTGCACGCCCCCAGAGTGCACTCTCTGTGCACACTCCAGACGGGGGCCCGCGGCGTGCACGCACTTCTTGAGTTCATCTGGAGCGTGCACGGCCCCAGAGTGCACGTGAGACTCTGGAAAGGGGTGAGGTGATTTGTGTTTGAGGTGGTGCCAAAGCTTTCTGGGAAGGAGGAGGAGGAGGATGACGCCGGAGAAGAAGAAGAGAGAGAGGAACAAAGAGATAAGAGGGGATGGGATGGATGAATAGTACGAGGTGGAGGAGGAGGAGGAGGAGGAGGAGGAGGAGGAGAGGAGGAGGGAGGAGGAGAGAGGAGAGGAGGAGGAGGGAGAGGGGGAGGAGGAGGAGGAGGTGGAGGAGGAGGACACATGGAGGAGAAAGTTCTCACGGGGAGCGGGGTACAGTAAACGGATGGAGTTGGAGAGCAATGTATGATTGATGGTGTTATTGCGTGTAATGGCTATTCTGCTCAACAATAGTGTTTGTGTATGTGTGTGTGTGTGTGTATGTGTGTGTGTGTGTGTGCATGTCTCTCTCTGTGTGTATATACACACACCATAACGGAACAGAAAGGAGATTTAAACACCAGGCCAGTGGCTGGTTTTCCTATTAGCTCCTGACTGTCCGACGGGAATAAAAAACAAACCTGAATTCCATCAGAGAGGGGGACACGATCTGGAGTTACACCCCTCCCTGCCCGAGAACACTGCCCGGAGAGGGGCTCACCCAGAGGAGGCGGAGCTTATCAGCAACGTTAGCGTGGATGCTAGCTAGCTAGCGCAGCGACCTGTGCAGCCTCGTTGGCTAGCCACCCGCTGATGAGGAAAATCGTACGCAAACAGTGAAGTTCACACACATACACTCCCCCCCCCCCCCCCCCCCACGCACACATACACTTCCAAACACCCCAACACTCACACAGTTCTTCCGCCCCACTCACACACCTTTGTATAAACGAATAAGCAGGCTGTGTGTTTGAAGAGTTCTGAAACCTCATAAAGTACAGTCTGCTGGCTCATTCTGGAAGGTTCCGTCCCAAGATTACAGCGTGTCACAGTGATGGCGTCACTGTCTGTCTGTATCACTGTGTGTGTGTCTGTCTTACTATTTGACTGTCTGTCTGTCTGTCAACCAAACTATACTTGACAGCCATACAATCACAGACAAAGACACAGACGAAGACACAGACACACACACACACACACACACACACACACACACACACACACACACACAACACACACACACACACAGACACACACACACACACACACACACACACACACACACACACACACACACACACACACACACACACACACACACACACACACACACACACACACACATACACACACACACACACACATTACCCGTCAGTCAGCAGTTAGACAGAATCGCTGCTGTATTTCCTCTCCAGCTGGGACAGAGCCAGTGGTGAATAATGAGAGAGAGGATTAATGGAGCCTGAGACGTTCTAGAGGGAACAGAAGTCCTGTCTTAATACTGCAGGAAATACCAGCATTATCCACACACACACACACGCACGCACTCACGCATGCACGCACACACACACACACACATACACACACGTGCACACACACACACACACACACCATGCATGCACCCACACTTGCATGCACACACACACACACACTCACACACACACATGCACTCACACGCACAAGTGCAGGCACAGACCCATGCTTGCATGCACACAAAGGTATTCTGTCCTTGAACCGAATGTCTTGACAACCTTTTTACCTCTTACCTCTACCTTATTAAATAAGTAATACATTAACGCTATTAGTATCTACATTCCTCCATTCTGCGTGCTGTGTGTAATGGACACTAAGAAATTGAATAACTCCATTTTTACTAATTATTACTATCATCACTAACTCCAACACCAGGATGGAATAGAGCAGAATAGAGTAGAGCTTTATTCTCCACTCCGCTGTCAGTCCGTGTTTCTCAGACGCTGGCAGGCCAGGCGGGTGGAGGACACAGGACCTCATGTATCAGGTTCAGAGCGTGCTCTCACTAGGACTCTGCACGCACGGTATCTCCATCACAGCATCCTGCCTCCTCCCTCCTCCTCTCCCCCTCTCCTCTCCCCCCTTCCTCCCCCTCACTTCTTTCTTGAGTCCCCTCCTCTCTCTTGTCCTCTCCCCTTCTCTCCTCCCCCCTCCCCTCCTCTCTCCTCCCCCAATCTACTCCTCTCCTCTCTGTCCCCATGTCATCACCTCACCTCTCCTCTCCTCTCTCCCCCACTGCTCTCCTCTCTCTACTGCTCTCCTCTCCTTCCCTCTGTCATCACCTTCCCTCTCCTCTACACCCCCCCCTCTCTTCTCCCCTCTCAACACCCCACCTCTCCCCTCCTATCCTGTTCTCCCCCATCTCTCCCCCTTCCCCCCTCCCCCCTCCCATCTTCTCCCACCTCTCCCCTCCCCCAGCTCCTCTCTAATGTCCTCTGCTACAGGCCTGTGAAGGAGGGCCTTGTTGTCCAGGTATTTTGGCAGGTCGCTATCTCCTGAAACGACAGACTAGCGGTACGGCCCGCTGTCGCGCCTCAGCGCTGCCTCAGCGCCGCCTCAGCGCCGCCCAAAGAGGGGCTCTGGTGTTGAAAACTTGAGAGGTGCATGCTGGGTACAGCCGCCCACGAGAGAGACGCTGAGCTCTGCCACAGAGGGCGGGGCTGGGTGCAGGGAGCTCAGGCACCAGTGTTATCAGATCACTGTGTTGTCCTAGACCTGCCAAGCCATTACTCAACTGGAATGCACCTGAAAACGCCTTTGCGGTTGTTTGTGTATGCGTTTGTGTGTGTGTGTGTGTTGTGTGTGTGTGTGTGTGTGCGTGTGCGTGTGTGTGTGTGTGCGTGCTCGCACACGCACGCTCAAGCATGCACTTCAACCAGATTGCAGAACGCAAACACTGGTGGGTGAAACTGCATCTTAGTACCGAGGCTGGTGCTGTGAAGTCTTTGTGTTAGCGCCCCGCTGATAAACAACAAGCAATACACAGCCTTCCTCTTCCACGGGCCCGTGGAGACGCTGGACAAACAATCAACGAGAAATGTGTAACCAGTCGGTGAGAAGAACATGTCAGAGTGAGATAACGGCGGCTGGAGATCCCAGAAGAGGCAGAAGCAGTTCCTCTCTCTGTTCCCCCACCGAGCGTGTTCCTGGTTCTGGGAATGGGAGGACGTGTGCCACGTGATTACTCCTATCAGCTTCCTGAAACGTGACCCAGCTGAGAGAGGATCGAGGAGGTGCCTTGTGTTGTCGCCGATTATACGCACCCACGGACTTTGTCAGTGACCATCATTCCTTTTCATTTCGGTCACTTTTATCCCCCCGTTGGGCTGACAATGTGGGTACGTGTGGGTGTAGTGTGCTGTGCATGTGGCCACACCCTATGATCATGTAGTGTGTGTTTGTATGTGTGCCCGTGAGGAACATCAGTTCCTCAGTTATTTAGTTCCATGTCCTTATTTGTTGAATGTTATTTTAATGTCTTTATTGTGTTCTACTGACTTGTACCCTAGAGACTGCAGATGTAAATTGGCCTAAGGCTAACTCCTGTGCGATTCATCAAATGGTTACATTTTTGGTTTTAAATGCAAATGGTCCCTTTCAAATACAATTGAAATTGTAATTTAGATTAACCCTCCTCAACGACAGGTCGACACGCACGGGAAACCCACCCCCTGGGGCTCGTCCGGGCGCGGGGGGAGCAGTGTTCTGAGGCTCCCAACGATGTGCTGCCGTAGCACCACAGAGGGGCCGTGAAAAGGGGCGAGTGGTGGTCTCGGGGGCGTTCGACGCCAGCCAGGCTTTATTCGCCCTGTTTGGCATCGCGCCAAGGTTTTGTGTCAAGATTCAATTCCGAGGTAATCGTCCTGCGTTGTGTCTCGCTGACTCACGCTGGATGACTGAGGGGTGGTGGTGGTGGTGGTGGTGTGGTGGTGTGTGGTGGTGGTGGTGGTGGTGGGGGGTGGGGGGGGGGGTGGAGGGGGGAGCAGAACTGCGCCCCTCTTGACTGAACGGGGAGCGACTGAGTCAAGGATAGCACAGGGTCAAAGGTCAGGACCACCGATGACAGAACAAAGTGTGTGTGTGTGTGTGTGTCTCTGTGTGCATGTGTGTGTTTATGTATTTGTGCATGCGCGTGTGTCTGTGTGCGTCGTTAAACAGCCCATGCAGGATGGCAGGTCATCAGGAAGGTGCTATAAATATACAGTATATATATAGAGATACATAAGCTGTATATTTTTGATATTTAGTCCGGACGGATAGAGAGACGGAAAGACGGACAAATAAAATGCACTCAAGAGAGAAAACAAACACAAAGAAAGAAAGAAAGGAAAACAGATATGGACAGAATGGATACGGCGGAGGCGGTGGTTAGCGGAGGAGGTGGGGGGCGGAGGTGATGGAGGAGGTAAGGGCCCCATGCCAGGAGAGGAACAGGCCCCTGAGGAGCAGGGGGGCCAACTCACTGACCCTTTCTCACCTCAGCGTTTCCTCAGGAAACCGAGGCAGGGAGGGCACTGGTTTCCGCCGGGGCCCTCAGATCACAGAGTCCGGCCGCGCACGATCCTAAAAACACTTCACCTTAGAACTCAGACCTCACCACAGGCTGTCCTCAGCACAGTTAAAATAGACTGTGTGTGTGTTGTGTGTGTGTGTGTGTGTGTGTGTGTGTGTGTGTGTGTGTGTGTGTGTGTGTGTGTGTGTGTGTGTGTGTGTGTGTGTGTGTGTGCCTGTGTGTGTACGCGTGCGTGCATGTGTGTGTGTCAGATTGAAAGGTTACACAACAGCTCTTTAGGATCAGGACAGGAGCCAGGAAGTATCGCTGAGTTTTGCTTCGGGAAAAAAGTGCTGAGCGAGCCTTTTCCTAAAGCCCCACGTGGAACTACTTTGGTTTCTGGCAGTCTTAACTCTCTCACCACCGCTAGTATTGCACTATAGCATCGCTAGCATTACCCTACAGCAACGCTGGCATTACCCGACAGCATCACTAGCATTACCCTATAGCACCAATAGCATTACCCTACAGCACCGCTAGCATTACCCTACAGCACCGCTAGCATTGCCCTCAGCACCACCTGCTTTACCCGACAGTACCACTTGCATTACCCTCAGCACCACTAGCATTACCCGACACCACCGCTAGCATTACCCTATAGCACCCCTTGTATTGCAGCACCACTAATATTTGCATAACCCTTTAGCACAGCGAACATTGCACAGCAGGGAGAGGGTTGAACCCAATAAACTACTCAGAAGAAGTCACGTATTTTTGGGCTGATGTGGTTATTCGCAGATGAACTTGTGTTAACACTCAGTGAAGTGTTTGTTTAATCGCTAAACGTCCCATTGGTTAAGACCAGTGGGGTCTCCATGGAGACCGCCGATCTGAATTCCGATTGTGGTAGCGAAGCAAAATAAGACACGCCCCTTCCCTTTCTGACCATTCACGCACAATGTCTGCCTGGCCATCATCTGCAGAGATTTCGGTGAATCCCGAAAAAAGAGTTGAAACAAGTGTTTGCAATCCCGACTTTCTCTCAACGTGACCTCGGCCGAACTCCTTTGCCACAGAACGTGTGCGGCTCTCCAGAATACTTTGCAGAGTATAATCTTTTTAATTACCATGCTGTTGAGCTGGAGATATGTTCAGTCGTGTCGTGCAGGATCCTTTACACCCAGGATAGGATCCCGGGTGGAAGGCCTAACCCAAACCCTCCGCTTTCACTGTCCTGATTACAGGGCGTCTGCTGAGACCTGCAGCTGAGATAACTACACACTGCCACGGGAGGCGGCTGGATTAAAGGCCTTGGGAGGGCTCGCTCTCTCCCTGTCTCTCTCTCCCTCTCTCGCCCTGTCTCTCTCTCTCGTTCTCTCTCCCTGTCTCTCTCTCTCGCTCTCCCTCTCTCTCTTTCTCCTTCTCTCTCCCTTCTGTCTGTCTCTTTCTCTCTCTATCCCCCCCTCTACCTCCCTGTCTGTCTCTCTCCTTCCCTGTCTCTCTCTCTTGCTGTTTTTCTCCCCGTTTCCCTCCCTGTCTCTCTCGCTCGCTCACTCTCCCTAACTCTCTCTCATCCTCCTTCTCCCTCCCCCTCTCACTCTCAGTCTCACTCTATCCCCCCCTCTCAGTCTCTCTCTCCTCTTCTCTCTTCCCCTCTCCCTCACCCTCTCTCCCTCTGTCTCACTCTTGCGCTGTCTCTCGCCCTCTCACTCTCTACCTGTCTCTCTGGCTCTCTCCCCCTTACTGTCTCTGGATGGGGGAGGGGGGTGAGACAGCATTTGGTTGGTGGCTGCTTTCTCTCTGATCAGAAGTGTGACGGACGGCTTCACTTGACTTACAGGGGATAAAGGTGATGGGGGGGGGATCGCATTTCATCCTCTTCAAGCTCCCCTACCTCACCTGGTTCTCCGCATCCTCTCACCTCTGCCCCCTCTCCCCCTCACCCCCAACCCCACTCCTTGATCCCTTTCTTCTCTCCCCCCTTAAATCACCTTACCCTCTCCCTCACCCTTTCACCTCCTCAAAGTTATCTTCTTCCACACCTCCTCACTCTCCCCCCTCTTCACCCTCTCACCTCCTCACCCTCTCACCTCCTCACCCTCTCATCTCCTCGCCCTCTCACCCCTCTCCCTCTCATCTCCTCACCCTCTCACCCCTCTCCCTCTCATCTCTTCACCCTCTCACCTCCTCACCCTCTCACCTCATCACCCTCTCACCTCCTCACCCTCTCATCGCATCACCTTCTCACGGTCTCATCTCCTCACCTCCTCACCCCCTCACCCCCTCACCTCGTCATACTCTTGTTTCCTCACCCTCTCACCTTTTCAACATCTCACTGCTATACTCTTACCTCCTCACTCTCTCACCTCTTCACCCTCTCACCTCCTCAACATCACGCCCTCACCTGTATCTTCTCCTTCCCCTCCTCACCCTCCCACCACTTCACCTCTTCACCCCCTCACCCTTATCTCTCTCACCTCCCTCCCTTCCCTATACAAGCACCCCTCCCATCCACTCCGACTCCCAAAACCCCCAGCGCCGCGTCCCTCCCCCACAACTCACCTCTGCACTCCTCAGAGCCCTCTCTTCCTCACCCCCCCCTCCTCCTCCTCCTCCCTCCTCCCCCCTCCTCCCTCTCCTCCATGTTGTGTTGAGTCCTACTCTGACAGATATTAAAAGGCAGAGTTCTGCTGTGTAAACATTCCAGCAGGCAGAGAGAGAGAGAGAGGGAGAGAGAGAGAGGGAGGGAGAGAGAGAGAGAGAGAGAGAGAGAGAGAGAGAGAGAGAGAGAGAGAGAGAGAGAGAGAGAGAGAGAGAGAGAGAGAGAGAGAGAGAGAGAGAGAGAGAGAGAGAGGGAGAGGGAGAGGGAGAGGGAGAGAGAGAGGGGGGGGGAGAGAGAGAGACTCCTCCATCTCTAGGCCCCCTACGTCGGGGGTCTACAATGGATCACCCTGGAATGTGCCTTCATGGCCCGACTTCAAACAGAGCTTTGATTTGAGGGCTGCTCTGCCTTCATGACCAGGGGGGAGGCGGCTTATTAGCGGTCTTATCGCGGTGCAGGCAGCTGGCTACTGTGTTTATAACCCCCCCCCCCCCCCCCCACACCAAGAAGCAACTATGTACATGAAACTCACACAAACGCAGATCCACCCAAACACGCCTCTGAGTAGCTGAGAAGGCCGGGGGGGGGTTACCAGGATTTTCCAGTTGAAGGCTTCGTTTCAATGATTTACCGGGTAAGCCTCTCCAAGTGAAGTCATCACTGACTGTTCACTCCTGAGCAAACGCAGAGGAAAGTTAATGATGCGTTAAAGCACAAACCTGGACTCATCACGGCACTCGTTTCCCAAGCCTTCAGTCAGCGTATCGTCGAGGCGAGGCCGGTATCAGCCAGGGAGAGACCGGTTAAAGGGGCCAGCACACCGCCCAGACTCAAACCGACGACCAACTGCCATGATCCGACCACTTTATCCGTTGCCTTTCGTCTGACCCGTTCGGCATTAAAAGTTGCATTGAAACACACCGCCAAGACTACTGCCAACTACACAGTAGCGTGTACATTCTGCGGTTGCGTAAGATGCAGTACGTCTCCATAACATCGGGTGGCGCTAGTCGGCCCCTCCCACACACCGCGCTGTTTCGTTGGTGTGCTAGAACAGACAGCGTTCTTCGTACCTGAACCTGAAGGGAGTGTTTTAGGACCTGAGCATCGTGGTCACGTGCTGCTGACCGCTGAGTCCCAGCACTCACTTCCTGACTGCCTGTGTGAGCCCCGTGACAATGATGTCATACCCCCTCGCCTGTGGCCCAGTGAGATAAGGATGGACTTTGGATCCGACTGGATATGAAAGGAATCTACTATTGTTGTTGATTCAGAAACATAAGCAAAAGCGGGATGTGATTAAAGTCGCAGAGTTTGAACTGAAACAACAAGTGGCGGTTTTCCACCGAGTTGATCTTGAAGTTCCTCTCTCTAGTCCGATGTGTTTCTTGGGTGGTTTTCACAGCGGGACCCCACCGGGGTCTGAGCTCCGGTCTGGGGGGGCTTTCAGCCCCCTAGATTAGCCCGGGCTTTCTCAAGGTCATAGTTCAGCTTTGGCTCCAGAACAGACGCTCCTTTCACTCCCCCCGAGCTCGTCCTGATCTTGTTTAAACAGCGAGGCGGTTTAAGCGGCTTCCTGCGTGAACTCGTCGTCACTTTTCAGAGTGTGGAGTCTGGCGTGTTTGTTTTTCTAATCCCAGAGAGGCAGAGTCAAACAGAAACCTGGGCTCTCAGGAGACCCTCTGAGATATGAACACGGTATCACATTAGAGAGAGGGGGAGAGAGAAAGGGAGAGGGGGGAGAGAGAAAGAGAGAGAGATGGAGAGGGAGGGGGAGAGAGAGCAGGAGAGAGAGAGGAGAGAGAGCAAGTTTGAGAGAGAAACAGAGAGAGAGAGAGAGAGGGGGAAAGAGGGAGGGAGAGAGAGAGAGGGGGAGAGAAGGGAAGTGAGAGACACACAGACAGACGGACACACAAAGGGACAGACAGGCCCACACAGAGACAGACAGATCCACACAGACAGACGGACACACAGAGAGACATACAAACACACATAGAGACAGACAAGAGAGACAGACACGGGTGAGAGATGGATAGCGAGAGAGAAGAGAGGTGTGAAGATACAAACATGGCAGATACTTGTGTGAGAGAGAGATGCTGTGAAGTGTTGAGAGTTCAGCAAACAGTAACAAGAAACCACAGATACATTTGACCGTATCTATCCATCATATCTTCCCCTACCATAACACAATAGATACGTTACAATAAAGACAACCATAACAGTACAAAGACACCCCAAACAAGCTGCCTGTGAGCAGAGATTACACTTGTGTCCATTCAGCAGTGCTGGTGAATGATAGGATCATGTGGCTTAGGGCTGCCCTGGCCTCAGGCAGCCTGTTAGAGACGTGGAGGTGAACCATCACACGACCTGGGACCCGGCTGCTGACAGGAACACAAACCCTGCTTAGCACACTGGAATCACACACACACACACACGCGATGACGCAAACACACATGCTAGCTTACTCACACACGCACACATGCTGTCATGCGCACACACACAAAGACAACGACGCACACACATGCTATCATATGCGAACGCACGCACACACACACACACACACACACTACTCTACACACACACACACACAGACACACACACACACATACATACATACATACATACATACATACATACATACATACATACATACATACATACATACACACACACACACACACACACACACACACACACACACACACACACACACACACACACACACACACACAACACACACACACACACACACACACACACACACACACAGAAACACACCTACACACAGAAACACACATGCTCTAGCACACACAAACACACACACACACACACACACACGCCAAAAAAACAACACACACACACACGCCCTTGTTCCATTACTCATGGGGACGGCCCAATGGGGGGCCACCGAGGGGTCCTCAGACGAGGGGGGTGGTCCGCCCGGCCCCAGTGTTTACGTTGGCCCTCCATTACTCGATGTGTGATGGGGGGGACGGGCGGGGGGGACGGGGGACGGGGGACGGGGGGGGCGGTGTACACAGAGTGATGGAGTCACCGTTTACACAAGCCCACAGCTCTCAGCCGAACAAGACCCGTCCTGACAGGGATCAAGCCCGCGGGAAAACCTCAGGGAGACTCATGGAAAAAGAACAGTCTAGCCAGGAACCTAAAGAGTGTTGGGATGGAACAGCTATGATTTGGGAACAATGAATACGTACAAGTCCCTTCGGATAAAAGATTCTGCTTGATGCCCGGAATAAAAATGTCAACGTAAATGTCATGGAATTTACTTTAGATATCCAAAAACGTTGTATGTGTTTGTACAATATTTCAACGTGAGATATCAAAATGTAGGCGTGTAAACATGGTTTATACGTGTGTTTGCCGTAAGGTGATGCTGGTTCCGCTGAGATATGATCACATTTTATAGTTCAGCCATGTGACAAAAGGTGCGTATGTGTGTGTGCGTGTGTTCGTGTGGTAAATTTGTTTAGTGTGCATGTGTGTGTGTGTGTGTGTGTGCGTGGTGTGTGCCTGCGTGCGTATGTTTGCGGTGTTCATGTGTGTGTGTGTGTGCTTGTGTTTGCTTTGTGAGCGTGTACGTGCGTGCGTGTTCCTGCTGTGTTTGTGTACGTGTGTGCTGGCACACCACCAACGCCAGACTGCGTGTTATGTTGAGCATTCATCTGATGCACAGTAAACTGGGGCCATAAAGCTCTGAAGATAAGGCATGTGGCGTCCCAACAGGGAGGAGCAAAACAAAAACAAACGTGCACAAGAGCACAAGAGCCCCGAATATAGAATATCAAAAAGATAAACCGTTAATCAGGCAAGTGCTGCTCTCGCCCTGTTGCTCTTGAAAAGGAAGGTTTGAATCTCAATTAGTCTTTTTTTTGACAAAAGCCACCTTCAAATTATAAAATAATACAACAGAATTAAGACGACATAATACAGCGTAGAACCCCTGTTAACCATGTCCTGCCCAAACCCCAGCGCTGAACACAGGGTGTGTGTTCAGCGCTCTCTCTCTCCCAGGCTGCTTAGCGCTGCTAATGAATGAATGGAGGGGTGAATGATACGCAACCTTTTCACCCTGCAAACGGAAACCACATGTCCCCCCCCCCCCCCCCCCCCCCCCCCCCCCAATCCCCGAACCCCTCCCATGTTAACCCCCGGTCCGGAAGAAAAAGATGTCGACAATCTGTGTGTGTGGTGTTTGTGTGTGTTTGCAGTGTGTGCGGTGTGCGGTGTGCATGCGGTTTTGTGTGGTGTACGGTGTGTGTGGTGAGTGTGTGTGCGTTATTGCCGTGTGTGTGTGTGTGTATGTTTGAAGAGCTACAAAAGGCCCTTTCTCATCCAAACCATGGCAGGTGAATGACCTCATTCTGGCCTCCTGTGTAGCTTACATAGATGTGTGTTTTTGTGTGTGTGTGTGTGTGTGTGTGTGTGTGTGTGTGTGTGTGTGTGTGTGTGTGTGTGTGTGTGTGTGTGTGTGTGTGTGTGTGTGTGTGTGTGTGTGTGTGGTGTGTGTGTGTGTGTGTGTGTGTGTGTGTGTGTGTGTGTGTGCGCGAGTGTGAACATGTCAGCGTGCGAATGCAGTGTACACATGTGCTTATGGGTGTGTGCAAGTGAGTTGTCAGTGTGTGGAAATGATGCGATTTTTTCCAACGTGAAACAGAAACGCGATGAAATCAATTATGCAACATCAACACCGTCCTCCCTAGCAACTAACAGGCTCCCGCCTACCCCGTAGGCAGGGTGACGTGTCAGTCAAATGACATCACACGGTCCCAGGACTCATCTGAGAGCTGGGGATTGGATTACAGGTGGTAAGGTATACCTGTTTACAGCCGTGTTACGGCGCTACAGAACAGGGGACCGTTCTCACACCCACCAAGGCATGACGTGAGGTGAGTCAATGCCTTTAACACGCACACACATACAAAGACAGACAGACAGACAGATATACACACACATGTATACCACACACAAACGCGCGCGCACACACACACACACACACCCATATGCACAAGCCTGTGTATATATACACATACACACACACAGACACACATGCACAAGCCTGCGTATACACATGCACACACACACAAACACACACACACACACACGTGTGCGCACACACACACACACAGACACACACACATATACACACACACACACGGACACACACGTGCACACACATGCACATGCCTGTGTAGACACACACACACACACACACACACACACACACACACACACACACACACACACACACACACACACACACACACACACACACACACACACACACACACACACACACATACACACACACACATACACACAAACACTCACACACGTACACACACACACACACACACACCCTGATGTAGTGTGTGGACCTTTGTTCAGTGACAGAGCTGTGACGCCCAAACACATGGCAGACCACTTCCTGTCCCTGAAAACACACGTTAGCGGCGGCCTGTTGAAAGGCGATCCCAGCCCAACGCCCTCACACTGCACAGCCCCCCCCCCCCCCCTGTCCCGCCGTGGAACAGAGCCCGACTGTGTCCCACATCAAGAGCAGAGCCACAATGGCCGCTGTTTCACCTGGGGGCACCGGTCTTCCCCTCCGCAGTGAAGCCCGCCGACGCCGCCAGCGTCTCTCTGAGGTTAAACATTAGCTCAACGCACACACGGTTATTTTACCCCCAGAAATGAACGTCCCTGTTTCCCCCTGAGCCATCACTACCAGGGTCTGCAGCCCGGAAACTAGAGGTACTGTGTAATTAGGAGTAGTAGTACTGTTAGTAGTTAGTAGTAGTAGTAAGTACTGTGTAAGTAGTATTAGTAAGTACTGTGTAAGAAGTAGTAGTAAGTAGTATGTAATGTGTATGTAGTAATTAGTAAGCACTGTGCAAGCAGTGGTAGTAAGTACTGTGTAATAAGTAGTAGTGACTGTGTAAGTAGTAGTAGTAATAGTAGTAAGTATTGTGTAAGTAGTAGAAGTAGTAATTAGTAAGCACTGTCTAAGCAGTAGTAATAAGAACTGTGTAAGTAGTAAGTAATAGTGACTGTGTAAGTAGTAAGTAGTAGTGACTGTGTAAGTAGTAGTAATAGTAATTAGTAAGCACTGTGTAAGCAGTAGTAAGTACTGTGTAAGTAGTAAGTAGTAGTGACTGTGTAAGTAGTAGTAGTAAGTACTGTGTAAGTAGTAAGTAGTAGTGACTGTGTAAGTAGTAGTAGTAAGTATTGTGTAAGTAGTAGTAGTAGTAGTAGTAATTAGTAAGAACTGTGTAAGCAGTAGTAGTAAGTACTGTGTAAGTAGTAAGTAGTAGTGACTGTAAGTAGTAGTAATAGTAATTAGTAAGCACTGTGTAAGCAGTAGTAGTAAGTACTGTGTAAGGTGCAGTAGTAGTAGTAGTAGAGGAGGATGAAGTGACAGGGGGTGATCTGAGACAGGACGGGACCCCCTGTACGTACGCCTTCACCGTGGGTTCACCGGAGAGACTGGTCTTCTCCTGAGAGCCCCCCATCAACCCCCCCCCCCCATCACCGGCTCACTGTCAGACCTTATTGGGAGGTGAGGAGTGAGGGAGGAGAGGGGAGGGTGGTGCTGAGGCTGAGCTGATGGAGAGAGAGAGAGAGAGAGAGAGAGAGGAGAGAGAGAGTAGTAGAGGAGAGAGTGACAGGATGTGAGAGACAGCTTACGCTTCACATGAGTCACGGAGCTGGTCTCCTGAAGCCCCCATCACAGAGCCCCCCAACACCGCTGACTGTCAGACTTATGGGGATGAATGAGGGAGGAGAGGGAGGGTGTGCTTAGGCTGGCTGAGAGAGAGGGAGGAGAGAGAGAGAGAAAGAGCGAGAGAGAGAGAGAGGGAGAGAGGAGAGAGAGAGAGAGAGAGAGGGAGAGGGAGAGAGAGAGAGAGAGAGAGAGGGAGAGAGAGAGAGAGAGAGAGAGAGAGAGATGGAGACCTACTGCCCGGCCCCCAGCCACGAATACCAGACCCTCCCCCTCTCTTCGGCCTGCCTAATGGCTCTTTAAGAACTACAGTGGGACACCGGGGGGGGAGGGAGGGTCACCTCCCCTTCCAGAAGGTTCTTTGTGTACGTTCCGCATTCCGCCGAGAGCGCCATAAGAGAACCACTTGTCCTCCATAAAAGCACAAAGAGCACGAGTCCTGATGATGGGTGGCTCTCAGTGTGTGTGTGTGTGTGTGTGTGTGTGTGTGTGTGTGTGTGTGTGTGTGTGTGTGTGTGTGTGTGTGTGTGTGTGTGTGTGTGTGTGTGTGTGTGTGTGTGTGTGGGGTACTAAAAGAGTCAGACCCGGATTAAGGTGTCATTAGTCTTCAACTACCTCACCACGATGACCGCATCAACCCCTGGGTTCCCGGGTCAGAAACCCCATTCCGGCGGCTTAAGAGAGGATTGGCGAGTTAATGAGGTGTACTGCAGGTCGTGAAGCTCTCTCTATGGATCCATCAACGTGACAGCGACCCCCGCAGAGAGACGTTTCGGTACAACAGAGGGGGGCGATTTCGGTTCCCGGTGGAGGACCCCCCGGTTCGTTCTGGGGAAGAACGCTGTGTTCCCCGGCGACCTCCCCCTGTCTGTCCAGCGTCGCTTGCTTGAGGCGACCCAGACGCAGTTCAGAGCGGGGGCAGGTGTATACAGCCCGCCGCACACCACTCCCGGGGGGGGGGGGGGCAGAGTGCTCTCACTGTAAACACGCTGAGACCCCCCCCCAAGACGCTCCATCAACTCACGGCTCATAAAAGAGCTGGTTCTTTATGGAGAGCAGCCAGAGATCAGTGATCAGGAGCTGGAGTGGAGTTGGATTTCAGGGCTGGGCAATTCATCTAATTTTGATCGCGGTTTCCATTTTGGGTCAAACAATTTCCAAACTTATATAATCGAGTTGAACGATTTTCATTTTTTTGTAAATTTTTTGTTTATTTGTTTTATTCATTAAATGTTTTACAGAAATTGCCAAAAGTGAACAGCTGGATACAATGATGCAGACATTATTATCGATTTTAACATTTTCTATTTTAACTTTATGTGTATTTTTTTAAGGGGTAATTTCAAATTTCTGTTACAAAGAAACAGAACTCAAAGAAATCAATTGAATAATCAGGATTTCAATGTTGACCAAAATGATTGTGCTTAACCGTGCGTTCACACCAAACGCGACGGGGCGACAAGATCCCATACAAAGTGAACGTAGAGACGCGTATCGGGCGAAATTTTCGCGAGAGAAAACTGGCGACAAATGTTGATTTGTCACGCCACACTTTCGCCTTCTTCTGGCGAGCGCGTTCACGTGGATTTGTGGCGCGACAGATTCGCTCGAGTTCAAATTTTTCAAATTTGACGCGAATTTCGCGTGATGACACGTGATTACAGCCAATCAGCGTTCACTTCATTGAGTGACGTAGCGTTCACTTCCCGCTCAAGCTAAAGACATGCAATGCTTGTCTTTAAGAACTTGTCTTTAAATGTTTTTGTCTTTAAAAAGGTAAAGACATGCAATGTCGGACATGGTTGTGAAATGGAGGACCTGGAGTCAAGTTGTGGCGCTCTCTCTCTCTCTCTGTCGTCCTCAGACGAGTCGTCCAACGTTGTCTCCAGCTGGTTTCTCCGTAGACTTAATGCTAATTAAGGACTGTGGGGCGCAACTCCTCAGTATCCTACTCCGGCCGTTTCAGTCATTATAGCCTTATCCGCCCTTTGTTCGTTTCCCTTTGAGGATCGGAAGAGTCGCGAGCAACATCTTTGGTTTATTGTTTGAAGTAGCCTTCTCCTAGATGGGTTGCCTTTCAAGGCTGGGTGCCATCTACCCACTATTTACCCATAGCTGGGGACGGTATCTCGCAGACGCAGAGCACTCATAGCGTACAGCACCTGGTTTTCCTAGGCGGTCTCCCATCCAAGTATCTAACCAGGCCCGACCCTGCTTAGCTTCCGAGATCAAGACGAGATCGGGCGTACCGGTGGCGCGACAGATTCGACAAAACTTGCACAGCGACAGATTATGATGTGTGGCGCGACAAAACTTCGGCGACAACGCGAACGGGCGACAAATTTCGCGTTTGGTGTGAACGCACGGTAAGACTTTTCCATAATGGAGCAGCCCTAGGCGGTTGTAGCGTTCAGACGGCCTGACGGCGCTAAGGTACCCAGCCCAGTTTGGTGCCTCTCTTCCAATCCTCTCCTTGTGCTTCAGGGCCTCAGAGGTGATCCCTGTGGTTCATCAGCGCAGAGTGTGGGGTTGTGGGGGTCGGTCCCTTGCTTAGCACGCTGTTCTGTTTGGGGTTTTTGGGAAGCCAGACCTCACAGGGTGGGAGCATGCTTTCTGCATGCACACACACACACACACAGACACATTAGAACACGTACACACACTACAAGTACAGACTGACGCACACACACCTAGCACACGCACATGTACACGCACACAAACACGCACACACATTAAAAAACACAAACACACACGAACAGACAGACACACAAGAAAATACACACTCACATGCGCATACACACACATGGACAGACAAGCACACACACACACAGACAGGTTTCCCCACAGAGATGGCGTTCTGAATGCGTGGTTGCTCTGTGAGTTCGGTCAATGCAGGGCTCTGGGTTCGCTCGTTGTCAACACAGGGCTGGAAGGCCGTGATGATATCATGCTGGTACGTGCCGGACCGCACAGCGCAGGTGGCGGAGCAGGTGAGCGCGACCTGTTCACATCGTTGTGGGAGCAGACAGGACGCTTGTTGTTCGAACCTTGTTTCCATGGCAGGAGATGGCTGCACAAGATTACTCTCCAACAATAGGAAACGAAGCAGGGCCTAATCAGCTCTTCTCCCTCATCGCTGATGAGTGTTATCTCCTGATGTTGAGAAACCAGACGACACATCAATAAACTGAACCTACCCATAATGCACTTGGGATCCGATTAGGATGTGGGTCTGTGTAGCTAGCTAAGGCAGAGAACCCAAACTGTCAGGGTTGTTAGATTG